>JAKTSS010000041.1:33297-48055 GCA_030580355.1 Debaryomycetaceae sp. yHKB357 | reverse complement strand
CACCACGATCCGGTCCGGCCTCGTCCTTGTTGGCTTTGCGTGCCGCCAACGCCTCGCGGCGGCTCTCGCTGCGCTGGGCCTGGGCCAGGCGGTCTGCGGCCTGGGCGTCGGCACTGGCGTCCATGATCATTGCCGGATGGTTGAGCGGGCCGACGCGGATCAGCGGCGGGATCTCGTTGGTGCTGACAATAAGGTGGTAGTCGCTGTTGATGCGGCGCATGTGCTTGGCTAGCAAGTCGGACGCGACCGAGGTGACGTGCATCTTCTCCTCCAAGCACGGGATGATGTCGCTGATGCCATTGCGTATTCGCAAGATCATTTTGCGGCGGATCAGCGATGCGGAATCGGGTCCATGTGCGGTATTTGTAGGGCCGTGCTGGTGCGATATGGTAGTGGAAGGATCGTTCTGGTTAGGTGATATGGTAGTGGAAGGATCGTGCTGGTTGGGCGGTAAGTTAGTGGTAGGGTCGTGCTGAGTTGGTGACATGGTTGTGGAAGACGCGTGCTTTGTAGCGGGCTGGACGCTAGACGTAGATTTGGGTTCTGACGTGGGGCGAATACTACTCTCCGGTTGGCTCACGGGCTCGTGGAGGCCCTTAATGTAGCTTTGGATGAGTCTATTTACACGGGGCACCTCAGTGGAGCATTTGGCATCGATTTCCTTGAGCAAGGTCATATACTTTACCAAGTCTAGCGGTAATGCTTCGAAAGCATCCAGGATGTCATTGAGACCCGGAAGAAGATCGGCTGTGGATGTCACGTGTAGTGCTTGGCTGCGATACCTTTTGAACTGTGCCTGGTCTTTCAGAGCGCGAAGACGGGTCGACGTGCGTGGTTCCATAGCTGTGATGCGTGTAGCTCGTAAACTGTAAATGTGCTTAGCTCCCCCGTTGAAATGGATGGGGAAATTGTGCGACACATGCACCTGATATTAGTCACGTGCACTCATCGCGACATATAATGACACATTGTGTCGCGACAATTATTCAGCAAAACACGACAACGCCATTTTCGGACGAGTTGTGGGGGAAAGGGCAAGACGCCACCGCACGTGCGAGTTCACCAGTTGCTATTTAGCAGCCGGGGATTTTATGCCACCGCGGGTGACTGGCGGAATATTACACACTTGATTTGAGAAATGGAACAGCCGCGGTGAATCTTCGCGCTGGACAGTTCCTGCAAGTTCCCCCTGCCGATCGCGTAATCTCTGTAACTTCGCGGGGCCGTACTGGGTTGTGCTTCCGTGTACTGTCTTCTCTGCTGGTACTGCCCTCTGCTGGTACTGCTCTTCTGCCTGTACTGCCTCGTCGGAAGGATCCTCCACTGATACTCATGTCGCACAGCCACTTTAACCATCCTTCCACAATGATTCAGACGGACGAAGACAAGCACTTTTTGGAGCTCGCTCAACAGGCCTTGGTTGCCACCGGCCGCACCGTGGACCCCACCATCCAGGACTTGCTTAGACGCCTACAGTATGCCCTGCTGCCCCACGGCAACCCCATCAAAGACGCATCCACCCTTCGAACCCTACCCTCGGGCCAGCTAGATGTGCATCGGTTCTATAACGACTTTCCCGTCTTGAGTAACGATATCTTTGCGCCTCCAGCAAACCAGCAGTACACCGGGTTCCAACTGAGTCCGCGTGGTCTTCTTGCCACCAGGCTTTTGAATCAGGAAGGTCACGACACAACTGACTTTCGACTGACTAAAGTACCCGGCACTGATCTCCAGACGAATCAGCAGACATACAATCACAATCTGCCCATTAGTAATCACCCCGAATCGGTGAGGAGAAACAGTTTCCAGGCAATAGCGCACGGCAATCTCCAGTCATCATCCGATCGCCTGTTGTCATTCCAAACCAGTCATCATTCCCCTAATCAGCCAACACGTGCACCTCACATAACGTCTCGTGATCAATCACTCCACGCTTCCCCACCACACCCAGGTGATCCACCTCACACAACGTCTCGTGATCTATCACTCCACACTTCTTCACTCCACACGACCCCGCCCCACAACGCCCCACAGAATACGTTTCCGCCTCTAAATTCGTTACTTGCAAGTCGCTCCTCCCTAAGAGATGAACACACACCGCTTCCCCTAAACAATAGCAGAATCCTGAACGTGCGGGGAAGATCGGACGCCCAGACTAGCAATCCGGATAGTAGCGATCGTATCTTTTCATGCATCAACTGCTCAATGTCCTTCAGGCGGTTTCTGGACTTGAGGCGGCACGAGCTTCAGCACTTGACAGTGCTCCCACACGTGTGCGATCTATGTCGCAAGGGATTCGCCCGCAAGGACGCCCTACGACGTCATCGCGGTACCCTCACTTGTCAACGCAATAGCCTTCGCCGGTATCATGGTCAGTATTAAAAGTCGTGTCAAGTGGCAAATTTCTATAATCGGCACTGATTACGTCATTCTCGGGTCTCGGCGCATCGCCAATCACGGGCCCGAGCGTCAATCAGCATTGTACGAGCCGTCCGGCCAGGGGAACTCCTAAAAATTCCCTGCTTCCGCGTAAACTGTACCAAAATATGTCGGCCCAAAGAAGACTACTGCAGTTGGCAAATATCATATCGTCCAGTGCGCTGGGCCCGCTGAACCCCAACAAGCCCTTCAAGGTGGCCATCATCGGCTCCGGCAACTGGGGCACCACCATCGCCAAGGTCGTCGCGGAAAACACCGCCGAGAAGCCCCACCTCTTCCAGCCAAATGTCAACGTCTGGGTCTTTGACGAGAAGATCGGCGACCGCATGTTGACTGACATTATCAACTCTGATCATGAAAACACAAGGTACTTGCCGGGCGTAAAGTTGCCCCACAATTTGCACGCCGAACCCGACTTGATCAAAACCGTTAGCGGCGCCGACTTGCTCGTGTTCAACTTGCCCCACCAGTTCTTGACCAAAATATGCGCTACCTTGAAGGGCCATATCAAGCCGCACGTGCGTGCCATCTCCTGCTTGAAAGGGTTGGAGGTCACCCCAGAGGGCTGCAAATTGTTGTCCACCTACATCACCGAAAACTTGGACATTGCGTGCGGCGTCTTGTCCGGCGCCAACTTGGCCCCGGAAGTGGCTCGTCAGAAATGGTCCGAGACTACTGTCGCATACCGCTTGCCCACCGACTATATGGGCCCTGGCCGCGATATCGACGCCCACGTCTTGAAGGAAGTGTTTCACCGGCCCTACTTTCACGTTAATGTCATTGAGGACGTGTCCGGTGTGTCCGTCGCCGGCGCATTAAAGAACGTCGTGGCAATTGCTGTGGGCCTTGTTGAGGGTAAGGGCTGGGGCGACAATGCAAAAAGCGCGATAATGCGTATCGGCCTCTTGGAGATTATAAAATTCTCCAAAATCTTTTTTCCAGACTCCCAGGCGTCAACCTTTACCGAAGAGTCCGCGGGCGTCGCCGACTTGATCACCACGTGTTCGGGCGGACGCAACGTTCGCGTCGGCAGGCACATGCTGGAAACTGGCGAGCTGGCCCAGACCGCCGAAGCAAAGTTGTTGAATGGCCAGTCGTCTCAGGGAGTGCTCACGTGCAAGGAGGTGCACGAGCTCTTGACAAACGTCGGCAAGCTCAACGACTTTCCCTTATTTGAAGCGACGTACCAGATTGTGTACGGTGATGCCAAAGTAGAGTCATTGCCTGGCTTGTTGAATGAAGAGTAGTATATCGGCCGATATTCATTTCGTTTCAGGTATCTAAACCAGTTTCAGATATTTAAACCAGTTTCAGGTTTTTAAAGGATCGAGGTATTCATTTTTAATCAAACAAGGGCATCATTTTCTTATAGATAAGGTATTCATTTTCGAAGGATTTATTCTTGTCCGAATATTCCTGATAGCTAGAGTTAGTCATTACGGCTGGGGAGCTTTTGACGTGCTAGTTTGCAAGTTTGAGGAGTCCAGCGCTTTGGAGACTTGATTCGTTGCACACGTCTCGCACGGATATTCCGTCTCAGGTTCTTGGCGCTTTGCGTCTATGTAACGTTTCACGCACTCTTTCCGTCTCAGGTGCTCTGATTGTATCAAGCCCGCTTAAATACTCACAGTTTCTCACATTCTGTTGAAGCTTCAGGTGATGCTGAAGTCTCAGATTTTCTCAAGGTAGAGTTCTCTGAAGGTTTTAGGTTTTCTGGAGGTCTGAGGTTCTCCCGAAGTCTCAGGAATGGTGAAGGCTTAGATTTTTTCGGGATCTCAAGTAAAAGCGAGGTCTCAGGTAATGGTTAGGTCTCAGGGGATAGTAAGGTTTCTGGTAATGGTAAGATCCCAGGTAGTGATGTCTCAAGTATTAGTGAGGTCTCAGGTAATGGTTAGGAGTCCGGTAATGGTGAAGTGTCCGGTAGTGGTGAAGTGTCCGGTAATGGTGAAGTTTCCGGTAATGGTGAAGTTTCCGGTAGTGGTGAAGTGTCCGGTAATGGTAAAGTGTCCGGTAATGGCGAATTCCCAGGTATAAGCAAGGTCTATAATAATGGTCAAGTCTCAGGTAATGGTTAAGTCTCAGGTAATGGCTAAGTCTCAGGTAAGGGCAAGGTCTGAGGTAGTGATGAAGTCTCTGGTGATCGTAAAATTTCTGATAATGGTAAGATCCCAGGTATTAGTATGGCCTCAGGGCATATTAAGGCCTCAAGTTATGGAAAAGTCACAAGTTATCGTCTCAGGCAATAGCAAGACTCCACATAATGGTAAGATCACAGGTTTGAGCAGGGTTTCAGGTAATGGTAAAATCTGAGGTAATGGTAAAGCCTCCGGAGATTGTCTCACTTAGGAGTTAGGTCTCAAGAAATGGAAAGGTCTCAGATAAAAGCAAGGTCTCACGTCCCCTTGGGTTCTGTCTCAGGTACTCTTGGGTTCTGTTTCGAGTACCCTCAGGATTTCTAAAAGTCTCAGGTACTCGTAAATTCTCTTGAGGTCTCAGGTACTCTCGGGTACTTCCAGCTTCTCCCAAGGTGTTAAGTAGTCCAAAGGCCCCAGATAAACTGCCGGTTCGGGATCCTCATAACTCTTGAGTACTTTTAACGCCTTAGGAATCAAGACCCGCGCAATCAAAGCACACCCCACATCATTCGACTGAATCGAGAATGCACGAGTGTGGTCGCTTCCTGTCCAGTCTGCGCTTCGCATTCATTCCTCTCAAACCCGAGTATCCGATAATTGAATACACCTTGATTTTTCTTTTTCATCACTTTATTATCTAGTTAAAACAATTGGTTTCAGCTTCAGCCTTCTTCCTGTCGCGTACATCTTTCATAACAGTTAAAGTCATATTTTGATGCGTTTATGGTCGGACGAGTCCTTTTGCAAGGAGCTAGAGCCCTCATGAGAGCGTTTCCGCTCGTGCTTTAGCCGGTATTTTACCAAGAACTTTGACATAAATTCGCGACAAAAGTCCGAGATCTTCTTCAACTTTGTCAGCTCGAGTTGTGCTGGGGGCAAGGATTTCGGATCGCGCTTCAACTGCTTTTGAGAGAGCACCTTGACCAAGTCGCGAGCGCAACCCTTTAGGTTATCACGGCCAATCTCCTTCTCGTACTTTTTGATGAAATTCGGCACGTATTTGGCAAGGGTT
The DNA here is from genome assembly GCA_030580355.1 of Debaryomycetaceae sp. yHKB357. Taxonomy (NCBI): domain Eukaryota; kingdom Fungi; phylum Ascomycota; class Pichiomycetes; order Serinales; family Debaryomycetaceae; species Debaryomycetaceae sp. yHKB357. The sequence continues at coordinate 42,469 of JAKTSS010000041.1, read as the reverse complement.
TTGGTCCACATAGTCTCTAGTGACGCCGCGCTCACGTTTTTATGCAGAGAAGAAGTAGCAGGGCTGTCTCCGTGAGACTTGCGCTGATCCTCTGCCGACAGTTCAATGAGCATGCGCAATTCTTGCTCGCGCTGCATATGTTTACGGTACTGTTCTTCCTTCTCGATACGCAAGCGTTCCTGCTCCTTGCGGACCAACAGGGCTTCCATCTTTTTGTCACCCTCTTTCAAAGCGGGCGCGCTCTTTTTCGCGGCCTTGGGTCCTGTAGGTACCGACGGCTTCGATGCTGGCAGCGGCAACTCCCACAGCGATACGTTCTTTTCGCGGTTATAGTAGTAGCGGGTGTTGGTGTTGGGGTCGATCGCCATTTCCCAGCCTGCGGGAAGAGCCGAGGTTGAGGCGGAGGCAGAACCGGAATTGGCGGATGTGGACACCGGAACCGGCAAGGGCGAGTCCGGCGGCAGTCGCAGCACTTTGCGGCCATACAGGTTAGAGAAGGAACTTTCCTTGCTGGTTTTGGGGATGCGGTAGGCCATCTGCAACTTGCTCCATTCCAGCAACAAGTCGGTGCAGAGCTGCTGGATGTTGGTACTTGATGTGGCGGATGCGATATCGGAAATGACCTTTTCAATCTGCAGCGACGATATCTTGTTTTTGGTGACTGCGGGCCACTTTCCAAGAATGATGAGGACGTCTTCGACAAGGGTCTCGTCCTTGTCTTTGGCCTGGGAGAGAACGCTAGAAAAGGTCTTGTAGCCATGATACTTGATGATCAAAGAGTTGGTGGTAGAGTCGTTGGTCTTGAGGACGCGCTCAACCAACTTGCGAACCACGCAAAGGTCCTGGCTCTTCATCAAGGCACCCATAACCTTTGAAACATCGCTGGTGTCGAGCTCGCACACGTCGAGCGACTTTACAAACTCCTCGTTTACGGTCGCATCGTCCTTTTGCTGCTTTACGCGCAAATGCTTATTCTGCTTGAGCCAGGCACGTTCTTGCTTGGGGCTGACCCCCAAGGCATCGGCGATTCCGTCGGGCAATAGGAGTGCAGCATCCGTTTGGGTCTTGCCGCCCATGAACTTGACACAGTTTGGCTCGCCACAGTAGCATGGCTGGGACTCGGCGCCGTAGCGGTCAACGTTATAATCAAATGTGATTTCTTCGCCGGCACGGATAGCTCTTTTGGCGAAGATGCCCATGCGTAGCTTATTACCGACCATCCACTTATCGACGTAGGCGTTAGGCAGGCACGAGTGGTTGCAGAAGCGAGCTAGAGAGCCCTTGAGGGTGGCATCAATGAAGGAATCGCTGTTGAGCATCATAAAGTAAAAGTGCTTAAAGTTCTTGGCGTCATAGTCGGCCATGCGGTTACGAAAAGTGGGTTCGTCGATGACTTCGCCAATGTACTCGTAAACGAACGAGTGAGGGGCCAAGTCAGCGTCTGCACGAAGTCCGTATCCCTTCTTTTCGGTTTGAATGACCAGCACGGGAGCGTATTGGTGGTTTTGAAAGCGCTGGTTCTGGCAGCTTGTGCCGCAAGTACAGTGGCCTTTCACGCACTCTACCAGGGTGGCGCGATTAATACAGAACGAGTCTTCGGCACAAGCGGTATTGATGTTCCGGACGGAGTCCCAGTTCTCGAGGCAGTCACAGGTCATGTACTCCAGCTGACCGGAGGATCCTAGGTGTTTGGAGAGATAGGTGCAGTCATCGAGTAGGTGGAACAGCAGGGTGGCCTGCTCGGTGAGGTCGGGGAGATCGAGAAATAGGCGGGAGGAGGAGGTGGCGGAAGATTCCGAGGTGGAGTCAGAGATGGAGGCGGACATGTTACCCGGAGAGGACGGAGAGACCAGTATTGTCAGTCGGGGAGTCGACGCATCGGAGTCCTCCAGTGCTACTACGACCAACTCATCCAGTGACATTTGTAGGGTTTTCGGCTAATCTCTTTTCCGTAATTTTTTGATTCAGTCGTTTTCTTTGATTTGGAATTTCTGTAAGGAGATGATCACGTGATTGGAGAGTAGGTGACATGTACCAGTGGCGTCGCAGACAGGATTGGAATGTTCAGGAGTAATGTCCTTTATTCAAGATTAAGATTCTCTGTCCAAAGTGCTCCGGGAACAAAGATCTTTTCTTCAAAGGAAGATCTCTTTTTCAAAAGTAAGATCTTTTATTTCAAAGTGACAACCTCTATTCAAGAGTAATCCTTATGCAAGAATAGTCTTTATTCAAGAGTAATGATCTTTCTTCAAGAGTGACATTCTTTCTCCAAGAGTGATATTCTTTCTTCTAAAGTGATATCTTTAAAGGTCTGACTACTACTACTGATGACGTTCCACTGTACGCTCGATAAAAACCGGTGGCTATAGCGTTCACACGGAATCACCAAGTTTGTTCGAGTTTAATTATTCATCATGTGGTCTTGATGTCACACGAATGGGATGATTGCGGAAGAGTAGCATTAATAACTTGACCAGCTTGCAGAAAATAAAGAGCTCCACAGTCGCTGGGTATATTCTCAACACAGCTTACGACTAGGCTTGATATAACTCACGTTATGAAGCGATATTAAAATACAAATGCAGATCCCCACTCAACTTCCGCGGGCCTTCGGTACTGCAACTTTTTGTAAATATACTTCGTATTTGGGTAGATAGCGCCCGCCTCACTCCTTCTTCTTGTCTTCCTGATAGCTGGCGACCCGCTCCTTGTTCTCTCGTGCTGCTTCCACCAATTTCACAAAGACATCAGACGCCACGCCTGGCTTCTTTTCGCCTCCTGCATCACCCGAAGCGCCTGAAGTCGTCGCAAGACTCGTCACGCTCCCCGACTTGGGGAGCGCGTCCGCCATGCGCTTCCACTTGGAGAGTATACCGCCTTCGCCCTCCGTACTCCCGGCGCCCACCAACGCGATTTCGTTAGGGTCGTCGTCATCGTCCGTCTGCATCTTCTTGAGCTTTTCGATTCTATTATTAAGGAGCACCACCGCAATCGCCTGCCGGAACTTGGCCTTGGCGTCGAAGCTCTTCTTCAAGTTGGGCAACAAGTCGGCGTCGCGGTGCATCTCCGCTACCGACACGAGCCATGGGTCCTTCAAAAGCTCCTCCGCAGATGGACGCTTTTCAGGCTCAAGCTGTAGCGCCTTGATGATAAAGCGGCGGGCATCCTTTGACACATCTTTCCAGTAGTCCACGTGGAATAGTACCGCATTGTTGCCACGCACCTCCGCGATGAAGTCGGAAACGTTCTCGCTTCGGAACGGCGAGTAGCCGCAGAGAAGCGTATACGTGATCACACCCAACGACCATATGTCGCACGGCTTGCCGTGCCCCGTGGCCATCACCACTTCGGGCGCGGCGTACCCAAACAGCCCCGCGGACGACGTGAGCTTCTCCGAGGGCCCGGCCAACTGCTTGGCAATACCAAAGTCAGCCAAGACTACTTGCGAGTCCTCGGACGGGTCCAAGTAGAGGATGTTCTCCGGCTTCATGTCGCGGTGCACAATGTTCTTGCTGTGTAGATACTGCAAGGCATCCAACATCTGCGACACGACCTTGGAGGCGTCATGCTCGGTGAAGCGGCCCTTCTTGACGATCCGCTCAAACAACTCGCCGCCCGTGGCAAGCTGGGTGACGAGATAGAACTTGTCCTTGGACTCGAACCAGTCGCAAAAGCCCACAATGTGGGGATGGTGCAAGCTGCGTAACAAATCCATCTCGTCTATGATCATGCCCTCGTTTCCCGCAAGAGCTTTCTTGAGGATGATTTTGACGGCCACTTCCTGGCCGGTGGTGTTGTTGCGGGCATAGCGGACAATTCCAAAGGAGCCCGCTCCAAGAGTTTTGCCAAAGGTGAAGTTCGCCTTGCGCAGGTACGACGGCGGCTGGCCGCTGAGCTTGTTGAAGAACTTCTTCAAGTGGTGCTTTTCGTCGGCCTCAGACAGCGACGCCATGGATGTCGTGGAAGTCATCGCTGATAAGAAGGCACAAATGGATTCAGGTGTTCGGAGAGCTCCGCCTCGGTCAAAAAATAATCTTGAACACATTTTTTAATTTTAATTTTAGTCTAGTGTGTTTTTCGCGTGTGCCGTTTGGGTGCAAAAGATTGTTGCAAAGTTTGCAACTTCCCATACGCACACAGCACATACATTCGCAGAATTCGCAACACAACTCTTTCGGAGGCCATGGTGATCGCCTAGCTGTGGCCTCTGATAGAAGCGTGTAGGCTTCCACCGGTGCTCGCATATCGCGTGGTGGGCCTGAGGAGTAGACTAGCGGCACGAACTCCGCACGGCTGCGAAATCGTCCTCTTCCTTACCTCCTCGGATTCCAGTAACTATATACTCTTTACTATCTGTGTCGACATTATCCATTTGTGTCCCCATCTACAATCAGTATTGACGCAATTATCATCTGTGTCACTCTACCATCAAACGTGACACCATATTCATTTGTGACACTGTTTTCATTTGTAACTTATCATTTGTGACACTGACATCACTCGTGACTTATCATTTGTGACACTGACATCACTCGTGACTTATCATTTGTGACACTATCATCACATGTAACACCATCCACCGTCAATTACGACATTACCTACCAAACGTGACACAATTAATCTCCATCAAACCTCTCGGCATCCTCAAAATCCTGCCGCACAATGTTCAGCCGGTCGCACATTTGCCGGAATATGCTCTGCCGGCTATTGAACAAGGCAATCGGCGTGTCCATCTCGCACACTTGGCCCTTGTCCAACACCAATATGCGGTCGTAATTGATGATCGTCTTGAGCCGGTGCGCAATACACAATATCGTGCAGTCTGCAAACTCCCGCACAATCGTCCGCTGTATCTTGTGGTCTGTCTCGTAGTCAACCGACGACGTGGCCTCGTCCAAAATGAGAATCTTACTTTCCCGCACAAGCGCCCGCGCAAACGCAATCAATTGCTTCTCCCCGAGCGAGAAATTGTTTCCGTCGTCCTCCACCCTCGCATCAAGGTGGAACTTGTGCTTCTCTCCGCTGCCCAGCTGTAACCGCTCCATCTCGGCGGCTTCAATAAGGCCCGTCCGACGCAACGACCCCCACAATTTATCGTCCAGGCTCAGCGAGAAGGGATCCAAGTTCTGCCGCACCAGTCCCTTGAACAAGACCGGGTCCTGCGGAATGATCGAGAGCTTCGATCGCAAATCGTGCAAACCCATTGTCGAAATGTCAATGCCGTCAATTATAATCTTGCCGCTCTCCAATTCGCATAGGCGGTACATGGCAGTCATGATGGACGACTTGCCAGCTCCAGTACGTCCACAGATGCCGATTTTCTCGCGCGGATTAATGTCAAACGAGAGTCGTTTCAACACGGGTGGTAGTCCTGGTCGGTACGCCAACGTCGCATTCTCAAACTGGACGCGTCCCTCCAGGGGCCACGACGGAGGCGGCGCCCGCTCCGCGATTTCGTACGCGGCTTCCGACGGCAAGTCAAACGCATATGCAGAAAGACGCTCCACCGAGTTCATCTCGTTCTCGACTTGGGTGTATGTCCGCACAAGCATCAGCAACTGGCCCGCGATCTGGAACACATACAGCAAAAGCAACCCTACCAGCGCAGGCGAAATCGTAAACACTCGGTTGACGCAAAGCAAGGCAATTAACAAGGCAAACATGCATGCAACCATGTCCATGTGAATCGCGAGAAATCTCTGGTTCGCGATGGTGACGAAATACGATTCGTTCATTCCGTCCAAGAACTTGTCGTTCTTGGCGCAGAATCGGTGCTGCGCATCGTACGCCTCAATGGTCTTGGTTCCGCCCAACACCTCGTTAAAGTTGTTATACACAAACGAACGCAGGATGGCCTCTATCCGCTTCACCTCGCGGGCCGACGCCTGGTAAAAGTTGCTGATGCACACAAATAAGAAACCCAAAAAGGGAATGGCAATCGCAAACCATGGAAGGTAAATAACGCACAAGATCAACACGCCACAAATGTTGCCGAGGGTATATGTGAACAAACGCACCTGGTCGCCAATCTCGTTGTCAAGCACATCCGTATCCTTAGTGAAGCGATTCAAGATTCGGCCTATCGGGGTCACGTCGATAAACGCCATGGGCGCATGCAAAAGCTTCTCAATGGCCATGAGGTGTAGTCTGGTCGCAGCAGTGTTGGTCAAGTATACAAGGATCGAAAAGTTTAACATCAACACTAGGAGCGAAACGATCGTGAACATGACGTAGATCCCAATGTAGAAACCATCAGGACGTCCCAGAAACTTGTGCTCAGTCCAGAAAGAAAGCCACGTATTTGTGAATAGCTGGCAGAATGTGGAGCATATGAGTGCAAACACGAATGCGGGCACGAGAACACCGGCCCCAAACTTCCCAGAACCATATTTCAAGTAGTTGCGGTATACCTTCCATCCAAGCCCGTTCTCGGCCTTCTCTTCCTTTTGTATCAAAACACCGTCGTCCGTATTGTTCTGATTATAGTCCTTGGCCCCCACCTCCTCGTCACCATACAGCGTGTGAGTCGAGATCTTTGAGAGCTGTCGCGAGATACCCTCTGCAACTTCCATCTGATGTTCTGGCGTGGTAATAGATGGGGAGCGCTCCTTCGCCTCCTGGGGCTCCTTTTCTTCGGCGTTGAACGCCATCAAATTAGTGAACTCGGCGTTGCGGGCCTTGAGTTCGTCGAGCGTGCCCACATCTATTGTCAGATCGCTATTGATAAATATGATGCGGTGGGCCGCACTAATGAGGGAGAGCTGGTGGGTGGCCAACACTCGCGTTTTCTCCAGAAGTATACCCATGATGCATTGCGACATGATATGCTTACCCACGCGCGCATCTACTGCCGAGAGCACATCGTCCAACAACACAATATCGCGGTCGGCGTATACTGCTCGTGCCAAGTTGATTCGAGCCTTTTGTCCTCCCGAAAGAGTGATACCGCGCTCGCCAATCTCGGTGGCATCACCACCGGGCAACACTTCAAAGTCGTTCTCGAGCGAACAGGCCTTCACAGTGGTGGCGTACCTCTCCAGGTCGTAGGGAGAGCCGAAGATGATGTTATTCTTTGCGGTTTCGTTCTGGACCCACGGCTGTCCGCACGCGAGAAGAGATCCATTGACAACAACAGACCCTTGCTTCCGCTCCATCTGCCCTGCCATGGCACTGAGAAGCGATGATTTTCCGGACCCAATAAGACCTGTCACTACCAAAAACTCGCCCTTGCGCACCTTGAGGTTGATGTTGCGGAAGGCGAATCGCTGATAGTGCTCCACGTCAGAAGACTTGGATTTCTTTTCCTGGTAGCTACTATTGGTGTCCGAAGCTGTACCAGAATCGTCCCTTTCATTGTCATCATCAAAAACTGGCCATTCAAAGGATGCGCCAGCGATCTCGATCGCAACATTGTCATTTTCCATTTCTTGCTGCTTCTCCGCAGACGCTTGAATTTGTGAAAGCGCATTACCTTGCTCTGGCGCATTCAAGAACTCATTGATTCGTCCCACACCCAAAAGAGCGTCTGCACCTGACGAAAGGGCCATTGGCAACATGATCACGAGCTGCGACAAGGTGTTGAACAACGAGAGTGACGAGAAAATGTTTGCAGCGCTGCGTTTGTTGCCATCTACGGCGTAGAGAACCAAGAAAGTCACCATGGAGGTGATTAAGGAAAAAGACATGGCGAATGCTGCCACAATGTTACGCAAAAATTGCATTTTGCGGATGATGGTCATTTCCTGGTGGCGAGTACTGGACATGCCGTCAAAGTATGCCGACTCCCAAGAGTAAAACTTCAAAACCTTCAAGTTGTTGACTGCTTCCTTGATGGCATTCACACGCTCATCCGTATACTGAGTTGCGTTTCGCCTAAAGCTAAAGAGTTTTGCTGCGAAGAACGCAATCGCCGCCATAAAGATAAGCAAAAGGCCGATCCCGACAAGCGCGACCACTCCGATATTGACAATTAAGATGATAATAGAGATGATGATCGGCACGGGAATCACAAAGAGAAACGGCTGAAACCCTAGCGCGAAGTCGATTCGCAGCAAATCACTTCCCATCATGGAAGTGATTTTCCCACTGGAAAACAAGTGTCGGGACTCTGCATTGAGGCGAAACGACTTATCTAGCAACGCCTTTGTGAGTACCAGTTTCACCTCGGCGCCTGTGAGCTGGGACCTATAAAAGAAATGGTTGATGAATAGCCCGATCACCATTACCATGGCAGCAGCACCGAAGGAATAGCCAATACCCTGGCCGATGCTTACAGATTGACCTTCAGCGCGTAGCTGAACAAACTGGATAAGTTTCTTAGAAAGCAATGGTAGAGTCACCTGGCCAGAGTTGGCCAACAAGAGACAGAGACTTGCGAGAGAATATTGCCATTTAAACGTCAAGAACATCGCCCATACAAGAGCGGTGCGAGGAACCGTGAAATCCTCAAGGTCCTTATCTTGTGAAACCAGCAGCGTATCGACGGATTCGTTTCGAAGCTTGCACTTCGCAGCAATGTGTTTCTGAGCAAATAGACTCTTTTGGTGCTCAAAGTGACGCGAGAACGTCAGTTCTATTGTGGAAACGCTCAAGTCATGAGTGAGCCTGAACATGTCAGCCGGCTCGAGAGTTCTCTTATAGCCGGTGCGCATAACCGGCCAAAGCCACCAAAAGAATACTCGGGAGGCTAGGCCAGCCGATCCTTCCGGATACTCAACACGCTCATCGTCTAGGGGCAACGGTGGAATAGATTTGGAGAAGAATATGCTCAAGAGACGCCGTTGCGCGATTAGAGGAGGTGACAGTTCCAAGTCGGACATCCTGCCGGGCGTGCAAAATTTGAAGGCATACTTGCTGTTTTATACATGAAAAGGCTTTGCGACGTGGAATAAAAAGCACATGCGGAATTTCGGAATATGTTCGAGGCGAAAATAAACGGCGAAAGTTTGTGGGGCTCAGCGGCGATGATCAATCGAAAAAACACAGGATTATTCACGACTTAGCCTACACGATCTGGCTCGTAAACATGAAGGGAGTTACCGCCGTCGCCATACGCGCTCTCCTGAAGTTCGTCGTTACTGACATCACTGACTATTACTAATCGTAATCTCCAATCGGTATCTCCAGTAGCGCCTCGACGTGTCCTGCACAAAGTACTAATCTAAAAAATACT
>JAKTSS010000040.1:0-48726 GCA_030580355.1 Debaryomycetaceae sp. yHKB357 | reverse complement strand
CGAGGGCGCAACGCCTAAACCGCGATTCATCTACTTTAAAATCTTTCATCTGAAGTGAGCGAATCAATACAAAGGTGTGGAGCTTTTCCCTATACACTTCGGATTTAAGGACAATGTACCTGCATAGTGTATTGCTTTCTACCCTCGTGGTGAGCGTCTTCAGAATCCGGAAGTAGGCCTTAAAGTAGATTTTCAGTCCATTCAACCATTAACCTCACATTGCTATTGTCATGACTTAAGATGGGATAGCAAACCCCTACTCAATCTCTCACCTTATCTTTAAAAACAAAGTCAGGTATTATAAAAGTGCGATCCATATGCGCTACGTATTACTCTTGATGTGATTACGAATAAGAGAGCACCAAAGGGCCAAGGTGGCGGCCCCACGCGGATTGGCACGGGGTCCGCGGCGACACATTATCCCGTCGTGCGCGTTCCAGCAGTCCAAGTAGACGGGTGCCTTTATCCAGTCGATACTGTTCAAGTTGCGGATTATTTCGTGCCGCACTGGGTCTAGGGTGAGGCACGACTCCGGGTTAAATAAGGGGAAGTCAGTCGTGTTCTTGTTCCTGAGCAATGTGACAAACTGTTTGGCGCTCTCGTCATTCGCATCAACGTCAATATCCCATGTTTTGTTCTTCTTGACACGCGGCACGAATGAATCGCGAGAGTTGACCGAGTCGTTATCGTCGGTGACTTCTAGGGTATTTTCGGGCTCACGGTTGCGGCTGACACTACTTGTTGGCGGACTAGTGCTTGCCAGGGTTCTCTTGGTGTTATTCTCATCGCTGTCCGGCAGGCGACCCTGCTGCACAACTTCGGCCTCGTCAGAGTCACTGGGGCCCCAGTACATTATGCGACTGAGGGTCCCCCGCATGAGCCGCAGCAAAAGACCGCGGAATCCGTTAGTGTCCTCTTCCTCCTCTTTGCCGACTTCCAGGGGCACGCTTGCCTCTAATTCGGTAGAGTCGACCTCTTTTCTCCACTTAGCCATATCCTTACTCAACAAGTGCCATTTCTCTTCGACCTGAGGGGTCTTGCTGACCACAATTTTGACATGACTGTAAACCAGCGCCAGCGCCAGTAGGCAGAATACAAGAGGCAACCAGACCGGAATGATAAAGAGGACTGTTACGAGGGTGACGATAATGGCTTTGAGCAAGGGGGAGCGCCGAGTGACCAGGACTTCCTCCTGGATATTGTGCGAGCGGTGAGGACTAGGCTTGGATTCCGCCAAATCCACGAATTTCGGGAAAACACGTTTGCCCGCAACAACACTGGACGAAACGTTCGCGACGTACTTGATCAAGACCCTGCTCCAATTTTCAAAGGGAGCGTGTGGAGTGATATAGGACGTCCAAAAGGGGACGGTGCGGTCGTTATGAACGTTGGCGAGCAACACATGGATCTGGAACTGACGAAGTCCCTTGAAGTAGTGCAAGCTAGGATCCGCGAGGTGCTTGAGGGCTGGATCGCGCATAAAGAGCTGCGAGCCCAGTCGGCCAAATAAGAGAGGCCCGACAAAGTTCGCCGCCAAGTCGAACGGACCGCGCTTGACAAAGTGAATGCCCACGTGCGGGGTGGCGATAGTGGTGAACGATATGGGGACAATGTTGCGGAAGAAGCCTATGCGGTACAAGACGCCAATCACATGACGCAGAATGAGGCCGCCGAGAGAGTAGCCAACGATACTGATCTTGGTGACGGTGCAGCGATAAGTCTGGTGAATGCGGTAGATTTCAGCAAAGATCTCCATTATAACCTTGAGAGAATTGAGTTCGAGCCCGTCATAGGTGTGCCAGAACTTGAAGCTGGAGGGCCTGAGGCATACAATCTTCTCGTCCAGAACCGAGGGGACGAGATGGAGAATGGCATCTTCTAGAGTACGGATATGATTGGGGCTGCCCAAGAGACCATGTACGAGGACGAATAAGTGGGCGGTCATTCAGTAGGCCCCACGAAGATGTGCCCACACAGTACGGTAGAAACCTAACAACCCACCCCGCTGATTGCTCCGTGTGGTACTTTAATCACGTGAAGTGTTCAAATATAAGTGTATCGTGGGGTAGGGAACACACACGAGCTTAAAGCTGTACACAGTCAGCTTCGTCACTCTGCTTATCAACAGAACACGAGTAGTAAGCGCAAGGGCAGCAGTCTTGGGGAGCACAAAGACGGTAGATTCACAAAAACTTTTACATGTCAGGTTTCATCGGTGAACCGATCTACTACAGCTTTCATCAATTAACGGCCCCTTCTGATGAATTTGTTCATATCAAGTGTATTAGGCTTGGCAATTATATTATTCAGGTGGATTTGACTGAGACATGGCATCAAGTCCAACGAGTTGCTTTCACTTTCCCCAACAAATCTGTATTGAGGAAAAATTGTGTTTTCAGTCCTACTCCTACACTTTATGATTCGATTTCAGGAAAGAGGATAATTCATTTTCGCTGACAGTGACTATCCTGTTCACTCGTAGCGTATGCCAATTCGTAATGAGGAGAAATCGTGTTCTCAGTCCTCCTCCTGATTCGATCTCAAAAGAGAGGATAATTCATTTCCGCTAACAGTGACTATCCTGTTCACTAATGGTGTATGCCATAGTTCGAAACAGAGTCTGCAATACAACGAAACCTTGAACGCTAAAATTCTCGAGGGCAAAGCTACGGGATCACCAATAAGATGGTATCACCTACTACGCGCACACTCTCTGTGTGTGGCTCTTTGACAAAATCACCTTCTTAGCTTCTTGGTCCGGAACAATCTGCAAAGCTGGATAACGTGGATTATGAAGCATCACGTCGATGCACACAGCATCATGGTTACCGTGTTCCTTTTCATATCTGGCCTTTCGCATGACAAATGCGGAAATGTACTTTTGATCGAACGCTCTCTCAAATTCTGCAATAGAAGATCTTGCATTATCGACCGAGCTTGGTCTTGAAAGAGCGTATATGAGGAAACGCTCATCATGCAGTCTCATCTCAAAGGGGACCGTCACATAGATCGAGTCCCAAAACCTCGCCCACAGATTCACAAGCTCGACTTGATCCGGGTCACACTTCAAAATTGCGCATTTCGCCAACTGTAAAAATCTTTTTCCGGTAGTGTCAGCGATGGTGAGGTTCATGTCATATTCTTCTTGAATCATGTTTTTTGCCGTCATTGCTTCTGCTTTCAAAAGGTTCGCATTCTCCACCAACTTCTCGACGGAGGGTTGAGATTCTGCGCGGAACATAACAGGAGGGTCAAAAAGTGGATGTTTGTTAGCCATATCTTGGTCAGCACTCGATGGGTCACTACCGCGATCTTCACCGTCGCACATCGCAGAGCTTATCATGATCATAGGCATGATTAAGCACAACCAATACTTCATGCTGCGGTACTAGTGGCTAGATACGCGGGAAATGGTTAGCCTTTATAGGCTAGGAAACAGGAGAATAGTCAAGCCAAACCAAGTACTCGACACGTTACATGATTTGGGCGGCATAGATCATAAGCCAAGGCAGTTTCGAAGCTAGTCAACAGATACTTGGAACGTGCCAGAGTTAAAACACGTGTCAGATAAAGCTGACCGGCTCGATTCGCTGCGTATCAGATGGAGATGTATAGGCAGTAGACGATCACGCCAAGATGCGTGAAACTGAGTTAAAATTCCTTTTGGTGTCGAATTCTGCGGTTTCCTGAAGAGCATGGAGCGAGGTCAGCTAGCTCATCACACGCACACAGTGTGTAATCCTGGAGCCGGTGCAGCAGGGCATTTTAATTGGCATGGCACTTTCCACTAGACAGATAACTCGGCCAAGCCGCCAAAGTCTCGCCGAGATTCGCCGATACTCATGAAAATTTTCACCAGATGCAGGCCCGCCACTCGCGTTTGGGATGAGCGCTGAAAACATCCGTCACCACTAGCATGGCGTGGTTTACATCGCAAAAAGAAGCGAACGAACCGGAAGTATCGCCCGTGGTCAAGCAAATAAAAGACACGATCACACAGGAACTTGCGGCCACGAATGCTGCTGAACTTGTGCGGACAATCACAGAGAACTGCTTTGACAAGTGTGATGGTGAAGTGACTTGCGTGAGCCAGTGCCTGGAAAAGTATATGCGATCATGGAATGTTGTTCTGAAGACATATGTCGGGCTCGCCCAGAATGGTCAGAAATGAATGGAGGAACTGAAGCAGGCCTTTCAAGTCCTCTTTTTACTCTGAGATGAATACGCAATGCCTCATGCTTGGCCGTTAGTAACATATGGAAGCTACAAGTGGTATCGATGAATCTTTGTGGTCCTATACAAAGAAGTATAGGATCAAATCTCAGCATTGTTGATAAAAAAGCCACTACGCTCAGATCGTTGAGTTATACATATTTTGCACCTTTTAGATTCCTGCAATTCGGTGAGACATTGCACCGTCTCGTAGACAATTCACCGATCTTCAAGATCACGTCACATGTAGTAAGATGTCACTTGTGTATCGAACTTTTGGAGAGCATCGAACCATACTCGTCAAACGTCAAGTACGCCATAGTCGTGCATCGGCCAACTTTCTATTCACCCTGGGATTTATTCAGTGCACCACACACAGTCTCTGCCACAGTACAGACCCAACTTGGCATGGCAACTATCGCATCAGATTACTCCGCAGAGTCGGCCGCGGTCCCTATTGAGCATCGCTTCAACCCATATTCCGATAACGGTGGCACTGTCTTGGGTATTGCCGGCGAGGATTTTGCGGTGCTCGCGGGCGATACGCGCCAGGTCCTGGGCTACTCCATCTTATCTCGTTACGAGCCCAAGGTATTTAATGTGGGCGACGACATTGTCATGACCGCCAATGGATTTGCCGCAGATGGCGCTGCCTTGATCGATCGCTTCCGCAATCAGCTCAAGTGGTACAAGTTCAACAATGATAATAAGCGCTTGAGTATGCAGAGCGCCGCTCGCTACATCCAACACTTACTATACGGGAAGCGATTCTTCCCTTACTATGTCAGCACCTTAATTGCTGGCTTGGACGAGAACGGCAAGGGCGCCGTCTACCTGTATGACCCCGTAGGCTCCTACGAACGAGAACAGTGCCGTGCCGGTGGAGCAGCTGCAAGCTTGATCATGCCCTTCTTGGATAACCAGGTGAACTTCAAGAACCAGTACGAGCCTGGTACTGAGGGCAAACAGAAACGAGAGTTGCGCTATTTGAGTTTGGACGAGGTATTGGATTTGGTCAAGGATGCATTTTCGTCGGCAACCGAGAGACATATACAGGTGGGCGATGGCTTAGAGATCTTGATCGTGACTAAGGAAGGAGTACGTACAGAGTACTATCCCTTGAAGAGGGATTAGAGTTATGAGAGAACTAAACCTACGATAGTAAGTAGTAGATGTGAGAGCTCAACCTACGATAGTCAGTAGTAGATGTGAGAGCTCAACCTACGATAGTCAGTAGTAGATGTGAGGGCAAAATCTACTTGATTTTCGTAATGTTCCCCTACCTTCTTGTCCTAAACACTATTCCAAACAACTAAATGGAGTATTCTGTTTCTACACGGGCAACTCGAACTTTTTCCCCTTCATAACCTTGTTGTAGTAAATGTAGAAAAAGTCCGAGTAGATCAATGTCTGCACAATGCCGGCAAAAACGGAAACGAAGTCAAAGTGGCGCTCTGCATAGTAGCGGTACATCCAATTGGGGATGTATAAGGCACGGTACAAACCCAAGGCTGCAATGTAGTGGGTGGTGATGTTTTCTGCCTCACCGGTCTTTTGCAACATGTACAATTGGGGGAGTATAGCGACAGACTCGAGCCATATGGAGAAAGACCAAACGACCTCAGCGACAGTGTACTTGTGCGTGAAGATGAGACTACAGGCAGCGGCACCCACGACCAAGTAACGCATGGGGAAAGTGTCCACGTCCTCGTGAATAGGCTTCTTGTACTTTTGAGTCATGATGTACACAGTATAGATAGACAGTGCAAGGAAGACCACTTTGAAGACCAGGTTATACACCGAGTGGAATTTGTAGACCAAGTCAAAGTAGCGGGTGACGTAAACAGCCACGTACAAAATCTGAGTTTTGAGGGAGAGGCCAACCGTCAGCCTGTTTTGTTCGATTGAATAGAGTAGAATGAAGATACTCGCAAGGTGCGAGAGGTCACCAAGGAAGCGGAAGATGTTCATTCTCCGTGTTTAAATTCAATCAGAGTGTTATCCAGCGCTGTAAAGTTCGTCGTCTCTAATTGACACTGGGGCCCTAAAATCGGATTATATGCAGGGTCAGGTATGTTGTTCTGTGGAGGTTCAGTCGGGAATTATTTCCCCCAGGAACAGAGTCTAGGCGATGCAAGGACGCTTCTATTATATACCGATTATCAGATATCAAAAAATGTTCAGTTCAATACTAACGTATTTGGCCATGACAGTTTTGCAATCCGTGGTGCATTCTTCCTCGTCGCGTTGCATTACTATAGGAGGTCGTGATCAGTTCCACTAATCCCAGCGAACGCAATTCTCCCAATGTTTGATTAACCTTGAAGTACCGCACTCAGAAAGTGACATCGGCATCGAACGCTATAGTAGACTCCAGAATGCACACACTTCAAAACAGTCTACCTCACGATATCATATTTATATGCTCCTTGTTAAAGTGAACAACGACTTGATTCCAAGATCTCTATCGACTAAGGAAAATTAAGGCAAACTATTGGCGTCTGCATGACACAAACTTCACTGGAATTATTTATCCATAACAACAGCTGTCATTCACCTCACGATCTTTGGATCGCACCTTTGACTTGGAGGGAACAAAGAAGAATGTGGCTTTTTCTTAAGGAGATTGTCGTGAAATGTGACTCTTGTGAGAGCAGGTCGCTACACACCTTTACTAATACAACTATTGAAGAATTAAATGATGAATCGGGGACAGATTGGTATCGTGGGCCTCCGCAGCTTTCATCGCTTTGACGCGCAATTTAAAGGAAACACGCAACTCAAAGGAAACACGCAACTCAAAAGAAACGCGTAGCTCAAAAGAAACACGCAACTCAAAGGAAACATACAAGTTAAACGGGCAAATATTTCTTGACAATTAGTCGTGAGAAACCTCAAGCTTGCGCAGACATACGTGAAACTTCACTGGACCTTGATAATATGGATTTGAGATCCGCTTTCAAGTAGTCTACGGCTCATACAAATGCCGCGAACGCTACCTTTCAAATTAGGTGGTAGATGATTGCATGTAGGTTCACTGCGATGAATCATGTCTCCAAAAGAACGGGGGGTATGCTCGATGCGCGTCCTCTTCATCAGCGTCCGTACAAAGACTTTGATCGAAATAAGGTCAGTCAAAACCCGAATGGGATTGCAAATTGCTCAAGTTTTGAAAGTCCATAACAGACGAAAAGCCGCAGAGGCTTTCTGATGATCACATATATGAGTACCGATGATTTCAAAACTGGCCTTAAAGTTTAAAGACCACTTCCGTCAACCATAAACTAACTGCTTGGGAGCACTGTCCAAAACATTCTGCATCTTGAGCCCAGCCGAGGCATCATCTGTTCTTATATTTTAGGTTCGCGTAAACTCAGCCGATATGATGGTGTTATCCTACTGGGAGATTCAGCTTCCATTTGAATAAGCTATCACCCTTGATATCATTTGCATGGTTATTGCCTTCGAACGTTGAAGGGAGTGAATCGAAAAAGCGCCGCGTATCGTATATTTTACTCACACGAACAAGTTTTCGTCGGAAAATCAGACTTGATGTTTAGGACACTTCGCGTGGCTATGTTCTTCAAGACACATCGAGCTACCTTTCTAGTCTATCTGAGAATTTCGGCTAGTGTGTAGAGTGCATGCACAACTCGAAAAACCTTGGATTGCGTTTCGAATGTCGGTGATCGCACCAAGTCCCCACAGTAATGTTCTCAAACGTTATTCGTGTTTCTGATCGACCAGATGTGTGAAACCTACCCTCGTTCGCACCTTCGGTGTCCCGGAAAAGCACTTTTCGATACAATGATGGTAATCGATACTTTCCAGCACATCCCGTCTCTCTTACATGGCTGGAAACCCCACCTGATAATCGAATTTGGCCGGCAATTGCCAAATAATGCAATAAGAGTCCCGAATCGGCCAGTCACAGAACGCCGAGAGATATTATGTACTGAAATTAAATCCGCCTCGAATCAGATTACGGATCCTCTACCTTGCAGGAGCCCGCGGATACACACGCCTATCCGACACAAGGCTGTTATTGAAACAATATTGCTGACGCCATCAGTTCACATGAGAAAAAATTCGCCTCATGGGGTTAGCTAGGAAATATTTTGTTTCATCGTACGACAGCCGACTAGCTCGGTATCTGAAGTTCATAGCCCCAACTAGAAACGAGAGGGGCAACCGCTTGCAAATGGTCGAAGCCTCAGACGTTGATTTTCGTTTGCAGAAGGATGTCAAGGCGCCACAAAATATTTGGTGAGAAAAGAGGCTAAAGGGAACTTCTCAGTATTTGGTGCGGCGAAGTTTTTGAAGGAACATTATCACGATTCGCAAAGAATATGCAATATACCACACAGTCCGGTGCATGGCGCAAAAAAATTCACCGCAGGAAAATTCCTTGTGGTGAGTTACCCCCTTGAGGCGCCGATCGGCCTAACACTGTGGTCTCTTGCAACATTTACGATGGAACTTGTTACACAAAATTCAAAGGGTTACCACCTACACCCCCCTTGATATGTCACAGCTCTGTTCCACGGAATTGTCATGGCGAATATACGACTGTCGATACAGTAACAAGACGACAAGCTTTGTATTGCGCAGCGGTCTCTTCTGTGACGGGTTTCGACAATATAGCCATCTCCTACGAGAGTGAAGCCAATTTCCCTTCTCCTTGATCTACTTCTATCTGAATTTGATCCTCTTTATTTATTTTCATGCTGCCGTATAACCCATCGGTCAACACGTGCACAAGCTTCATCACTGCTGCTTGAAGCTGGTTGTCACCTTATCCCTGTCGCCTCGTATTCACATGGCACATGAGAGTTTGGCAATAACGTTGTGTGACTCGCTTCGCTCATCCGGTGACACCCACCGCGCACAGTTTACGGCGCTACGAAATGCTTAAGCGACTGACTGCACACACGCGGTTTCGCCGTAGGGAGGTGCGTATCCTGTCGTTTGACAAGCCTCCCTTGAGGCGATTTATTTTTTTCTCCCTCCTCTGGCGAAAATATACCGCGTTGAGACGCGTATAGCAGAGCACAGCACAGCATCTGAATGATGCCTCAAAAGACAGCCAGCACCGCGATACGCCCTAAGTTGCAATTGGTAGTACGACCAACCCCTATAGACGTTTTGTGGCAGTGCTCTGAGGCGTTGTCGAACCTGTAATGATTCCGCCCATCTTTTTCTTATTCCCGAGCCATGAGCCACGAGGGGAAATTATTTTTCGCAGCCACGGTGGGATGATGGCTGGCTGCAAAATTATTCTGGTGAATCACTGCAAGTGTTGCGTAACAAGCCACCGCAAATCGTATTACCTAAATTGAGTCTCAATACCCATGGCCAACCTATATAAGCTGAGTGATCTCTCCGTGGTTCTTATCTCCGAATTATATTTCTGTATACAACATCATCACTCGCTGAACAGTCATGAAGTCAGTACTCACAATCTTGGTGGTCGCAGCAATGGCACCGGTGGATGCCTTGAGTACTATACGCTCCACAGTTACATCCATGATGCCATGCCCTACTTGCATCAGTTACGGCTCAAAATCTCTGATGCCCGTGTACTACTATAACTCTTCCTCCTCCTCTCCATCACATATCCCCCATGACCCTGCTATTATGTCCGGTGTATTTAGTGATATCGGTCAAGATTCTAGTTCTCTTTTGGCAAGCACCACTAGTCTTGTGGCCCTGGACTCCGTGCCCTCGGTGCTCTCCTCTTCCTTCGCTAACCTGGCGTCTAAAGTGAACTCCGCTTCAGACTCTGCCGTCGACCAGTCGTCGAGCTACAGCATGAATGTATCAATTCCTGGATTGAGCTCAGGAACTTCAAGCGGCTCACAGGTTGCGAACGCCGCATCAGAAATTAGTCAAACAAGTGCTAGTGTCACATCCGAGTCCGCACAAGGAGACTCGCTTTCACTGACTCCTAGCACCAGCTTGACTTCCGCTCTGAGCCTGATCGGCACCGAGTCGGATAGCTCACTCTCTAGTGCAACTATCATATCAAACTCAGCTGCTTCTGGATCACAGTCCGGATCCGCTGGTGCTGACTCGCAATTCAAGTCGGCTGGTCCTGACTCGCGTTCCAAGTCGGCTGTTTCCGACTCTGGCGACTCAAGTTCGGGCTCTGACTCCGGTTCTGGTTCTGGTTCTGGCTCTGGTTCCAATTCCGCTTCCCGCCATCACACTATCACGCATACTGACGTTGCCCACTCCACCGACCTCATATACAAAACGCTAACCAGCTGCGACCAAAATAACAAATGCGTAGTGACTACGCAGGCGCAGTCTGAGACAGTGGTCACGTCTACAGTGGAGGGGACCGTGACAGTTTACACCACTTATGTGCCCGTGTCGGATGATGCCGCAGAGTCTAAGCGGGTCTCGGGCCATGATACCTTCACTTCTACCAACACTGTATACGCAACCAACATTGTGTACCAGACGATCACTAGCTGCGACGACAACAAAAAGTGTACAGTCACCACCCAGATCCAGTCTCCTTCTACCGTGACTACCACTGTGGATGGGATTGTCACAGTGTACACAACCTACTGCCCAATGTCTGATTTTACTGCGATTGCAAGCACTTCCTCCAGCAACGTGCCTCCTCTGCCCGAAATCACCTCACCAAAAACTTCCAAAGCAGCTGAAAATGGACCACCGAACGGCGGAGGCGTCGAAAAGACGGTGACGGAGAGATCCAATGTCATTGTGACTGTCACGTCCTGCTCCGACAACAAGTGCTCGGAGGTCGTGTCGACTTCGTCTGTTGCGTCAAAATCTAACGGTGCTGGCAGCGGGCCTGTCGATACAGCCCCAACCACTCCTAGTAAAGTACCTGCTGGTGAGTCTGCCATGGAAACTGTGACTAAGGAATCATACGTGATAGTAACTATCACATCTTGCTCTGACAACAAGTGCCTGGAAACTGTCTCTTCTTCTCAGGTGACGCCTGCACCTGACCTTCCTTCATCTCCCGCGGTGACAGGAAATAGCAATAATATGGTGAGCCCCCAATCATCCTCGGTAACTCTAGCGCTGCCGCTCACTTCTCCCAACCAAAATCTGGCTCCTGCCACTAACTCAAAATCAGAAAGCCCCAAAACTACTGCATCAATATCTGTTTCCGGTAAGGCTGCAGCCAACAAGATCACCGGCGCTGCTCTTATTCTTGGCATTGCGGCCATGTTTGCATAGTAGGGTTATTCCGGAGATCCGAATACAAAATAATATGAAACCGTGCTTAATCCGTCTTTGTGACACAGCTCAGGTGATGGCTGGTGCCACATGATGTTCTACGCCGTGGATATGGCCGTATATTTAGCTTGGAAAATAACGTAGTATATCCTGTTGTTACGCGTTATCAAGAAGTGCATTATCTCAACAACTAAGCAAGCACGTAGTTATGACTAGCATACGATTTTGATCGTTGAATGAGAATTGGGCATTTTGCCGCAACACCATGAGCAGTGGCAGCAATAAAATATCAAGTAGGTGCATGGAAATCTATAAAAAGCTTCAAGGCTGGCTCGGGATAGCTAAATGCTGCAAGACCAGATCGGGGCCGCGCCTAAATATTTTTCAATCCGAGATATGTAGCTCCATTCAGGCGTCTTGGACTTGGCGGCAACGCATAAAGACGAGGAGTTTGGCCCAAAAGGGGTTGAAATACTTTTTCGGGGTATCACCTTGAGTCCTCTTTACAAAGCTGATTTTATGCTCCTGAAGTAATCCAAGAAAGGAATGTGTAGCCAAGCCCACGCGCAATTTTTGGCGAGATCCAGCCCCAGACGCTGCAAGCTACTGTTAATAATTTAGTTCTCGAGCTATGATGAATAATCTGATCCCCAGGCCGTGCCCTTGCTAGTAGCGAGGCTTCAACTAGGTATGTGGCGTGTGCATTGATGGCTGCTGGAAGGAACGGTTACCCTATTGTAATCCCAGGTTTGCCTTGAACAGGCGACCTGTGTGGCTGGCCTCGATTTCAACACAGGTGACTGCGCTCTGAAATACTCTGAGGGCAACGACCAAAATTGGCACCGCCGAAAATTGACTTTTTTCGCACAGCACCACATCTACAAAGCTCCAGAGCATTACTTCATCGCACATGGATGTCCATCGAGAGTTTATTGAACCCTCGCGTGTGTCTGTCTGTGTAGGATGCAATTTCATCACTCCAACGTCCAGGCATCTCATAGTGGGCAAGTCGTCCTTGATTCAGATCTTTGAGGTCATTGCGCATGAGGATAGGTATAGACTAGGATTGGTCCTGCAATACAAGCTTCACGGCCACATCACAGACATAAAGCCAGTACGCACGTTGGAGAACTCTCAACTAGATTACTTGTTAGTCAGCACTCGCTATGCTAAATTATCTTTGATAAAATGGAATCATCGTTTTCACACAATAAATACCGTCTCTTTGCACTATTATGAAAACGCTATTCAGGCCACAACTTACGAAAAGCTCTCCTATTCGGAACTATTGATAGAACCTACATCTAACTCGCTCGCTTGTTTAAGGTTTAAAAACATTCTAGCATTCCTTCCATTTCACGTCGAGGATGAGGATGACAGCTCAGGTGATGAAGATGAAGACAACAACGCCGACCAAGACATTGACATGGATAGCCAAGCTCAGATTCGCATACCAAGAGATGCCCGGGCCTCGCCTGGTGGTGATACAACCGTACCTACAGATATTTTCGATGACAGCTTCATCTTGGAAGCCCCATCGCTAGATCCAAGTATAGGTACCGTGATTGATTTGCAATTTTTGCATAGCTACCGTGAACCGACTTTGGCAGTCTTGTCGACCAAGGCACCTGTGTGGGCTTCAAACTTGGCGCAGAACAAAGATAATGTCCAATTTATGGTTTTGACGCTTGATATGGTCTCTCGCACCACCATCTCTGTCCTCAAGGTGGAAAAATTACCCTACGATATTGACACAGTGGTTCCTCTTAAGGCACCACTCAACGGCTGCTTGTTAATAGGATGTAACGAAATATTTCATGTTGACAATGGCGGAATTGTACGCCGTATTGCCATCAATTCGTATACCTCACTCATCACTGCCTCCGCGAAAAACTATCAAGACCAGTCGCTTCTTGAACTCAAGCCAGAGGGATCTAAGGCGTATCAGCTCCCGTCAGACCATCGCGTGTTGCTTATCCTTGAGACAGGCAAAGCGTTCCACATTGTTTTCAACGTTGATGGCCAATCTATCAAAGGATTGAAAATTGAGCCAATCGATGACAAGCATTACACTAATATTACGATTCGCGGGGTTCTACAAATCGCTCAACTCGACAATAATCTTCTTTTTATGGCCAACAACAATGGCAACTCACCTTTGATACGATACAAGTATCAGCGGTGCCAAGTATCCCCAAACGCAGCTGCCTTCGAAGATTCTAAAAGTGTGACAACGCATGAAAACATCGGCGATGATGAAGATGATGACGACCTATATCGTGACGACGATGATGAAGAGGGAGATGATAAAAAATTGGTCGAAAGTTCATCACGCCAATCGGCTCAAAACGCTTCTGAGAACACAAATGTCGAATACGAATGGCAAGATGAGATGTTGTCGAATGCCCCGATCACAAGCTTCACCGTGGCCTATAGCACGACCAAAAAGTATGCGGCCAACTTGATCCATCCCAATTGGCGACAGGCGAGTGTTGCTACTAGCTGCGGCATCGGCCCCGAGTCAAAGCTAGCTATTTTCAGTCCTACCGTGCAGCCCAGCATCATATCTTCCCTCAGCTTCTCACAAGTTAATCGCATGTGGACTATCAACCGCCAGTTCCTCATCACATCTGATGATGGCGAAAACAAACTGGAAATTTTTCAGATAGACAAAAAATTCGCGCGATTAGCATCCAAAGACTTTATCAATAATGAACTGACAATCCTGATGCATGAATTGGATGAGGGAAAATACATTCTACAAATAACCCCGAACCACATTAACGTGTACGACGATAAATTTACCTTGAAGCTATCGTTGAGTGACGAAATCAAAGAAGACGAAATTCTTAATTCCAACGTGAAGGATGAGTTCTTAATGGTATTTCTCTCCAACGGAGACGTGCGCATCTTCTCGATAAACACCTATAACCAGTCGTATGCGTCAATAGACATACCAAAGTTGCTATCAGAGACCATTATTACAACAGGCTACATCACCAACTCGTGCTTACTAAACGCTGTGCAGAAAGACGTCTCACTTTTAATTAAAGATCGGCACAGCAACTCCAAGCGCCGCGCGAGCGAGCAGCACTATTCACCACAGGGCGTTCCGCAGCCACCGCTGGATGCGCTCAAGACAAGGGTGAAGACCTTCGTACTTGTTACCGGAGACAATCGCATCGTCGCTTTTAGTCGCTTCCACAATCAACGATGCTATCAGTTGAACAATGTGGAGAAATTTACCGACCATCTTTCGCTCGGATTCTTCGAGCCAACCCAAACAGATCCCGATCCTTTTATCAAGCAGGTAATTTTCAATGAGTTGGGTGATTCCCTTTGCAAGCAGGAGTACTTGACAATTTTGACAGTGGGTGGTGAGATTTTGCTATACCGCCTTTACTTTGACGGAAGCAACTACCGTTTCATAAAGGAGAAGGATACGGAGATCACGGGAGCTCCAGAGAACGCATATCCATTGGGAACAACCATTGAGCGACGCCTCGCTTACTTTCCCGATTTGAACGGCTTCACCTGCATCTTCGTGACAGGCTTCACGCCTTATTTGATTTTGCGATCGGCCCGGTCAATCCCCCGCATATATCGCTTCTGTATTATTGTTGCGGCATCGGTTGCTCCGTACTATGACTCAAACATCAAGGCAGGGCTAGTGTTTCTCGACAACCACAAGAATGCCCGCATCTGTGAGTTGCCACTCGAGTACAACTATGAATATGCGTGGCCAGTGCGACATGTGCCCATCAAGGAGCTGATCAAATCGGTCACTTATCACGAGCAGAGCGACACCTTTGTGGTGCTGACATTCAAGCACATTCCATTTGCGTGTCTTGACGAGGATGGGAATCCGGGTGCAGGTGTTTTGAGCGACAAGCCGCCTGCCGAGTCGTATCGGGGTTCAATCCAGCTTGTGTCTCCTCAGACCTGGCAGATAATCGACCAAATGGACCTTGAGGATAATGAAGTTGCCATGACAGTAAAGTCTGTGATTTTGGACTTTGGGCTGACGACAGGAGCCAACTTTCGAATTCCCAAGGAGTTGATTGCGGTGGGCACGGGCAAGTTCCGCACGGAAGATTTGGCGTGTAATGGAGCCACAAAGTTATTGGAGGTTGTGGATGTGATCCCCGAGCCTGGACGGCCCGAGACCAATCGCAAGCTCAAAGTATTGTTCCACGAGGAAGTTCGCGGGGCAGTGACGGCGGTGTGTGGCGTTAGTGGCCGCGTTTTGACGGCACAAGGCCAGAAGGTGCTTATTCGTGACCTCAAGGAAGACGGAGCGGTTCCAGTGGCGTTTCTCGATACTTCAGTATACGTATCTGATGCCAAGAGCTTTGGGAACTTGATGGTGCTCGGTGACACCCTCAAGAGCGTTTGGCTCGTGGGTTTTGACGCCGAGCCGTTCCGCATGCTCATGTTGGGCAAGGATGTTCACGGCTTGGATGTCAGCTGCGCCGACTTTATTGTGAAGGATGAGGAGGTTTATATCTTGGTCGCAGACGCTAACCATGTGTTGCACTTGCTTCACTATGATCCCGACGATCCCGCGTCGCAAAACGGGCAGCGTCTTCTTGTCAGGGCCTCATTCGCCACCAATCTGGGAGCGACGGCGCTCGTGTCGCTCCCTCGGGCCCAGGAATGGTATGATGCCAGTTTGCGTGAACGAAGGTGTGCGGTCAACGACACCGAGTTCCAAGTTTTGGGCTCAACTACCGACGGCCTGCTCTTCTCTGTGATACCGGTGAAGGAAGACACGTATCGTCGCATGTACATTATTCAGCAGCAGCTTACCGATAAGGAATTCCACTATTGCGGGCTCAATCCGCGGATGAATCGGTATAGCTCGTTTGAAGTGGCCAGCAACGACACCAATACCAAGCCGATTATTGATTACGATCTAGTGCGGCAGTTTTCCAAGATGGCCGAGGACCGACGGGTGAACTTTGCCAGCAAGTTGGGTGCGAGGGCGGTGTACCAGGAGATTTGGCGAGACATCATCGATATAGAGCACCTGCTATACAATTGGTAATGAAACAATAATAGAATATACATAAGCTAGACTAGTAACGTCAAAGTATTGCAAAATATTAAAATCCGCGGCCACGGGGGCCTAGGAGTCGGTCAGCGCGAAGGGTGATGGAGAAAAAATAGTCGGTACACGGCGCACCAAATAAGTATCACGATACTATACGAACTTCCCGCAATGTCCAGAGCACCGGGAAAGTCAGTTTCATTCGAGAAGCTGGGAAATTCTCCAAGAGGCAGCGTCCATGTCCAGAGAACTATTCCTGTCCTTTCCATTCTGTCAAAGGCCTTGCTTGTACCTATACATCCATTATTAGTATTGTGGCTCATGTTTCGTCGCGGCTTGACTGACAATGTTGCCCTGACTTTGGCATATGGCTTGGCTCCTCTAGTGCTTTCACAGCTCTTGTACAACTGGCTAGTGGCTAGAGCAGTGGTCCCGCGCTCAAACGCTATTCTCCTCTCAGTGTGCAGTGTCATGGCGTCCATCCCGTGCTCCCTTCCCTTCTTCGGTCTTATGGTTCTTGCTGGTGCCCCCTTGGCGTCGCATCTCCTTGAAACTTTCTTGATGTCGCTCCACTTCCTGCAGACCGTGTGTAGCCCATTATTTGTCTACTTTGAGTTTGACTGGCAGTGCGCCCGAGAATTTATCCGCGCTCCGCATCTCTATCGCCGTACTGCAGGCTCCGCGGTTTTGGGAGCCAGTTTCATGTCTATTATTGGAGCGTGGCTAGGCGTGATCCCCATACCCCTTGATTGGGATCGGCCATGGCAGCAATGGCCTATCACTTTGATCTGCGGAGGGTATATAGGGTCGCTTTTGGGCGGCCTTTTATGCTTGGTCATTCGTGCGCCTACTGTATGATTACACGGGTAGAGCTCAATCGCTTTCACCAATGTCGGCCCAGTGATTGCGGATACCCAGTGAGGTATAATTCTAATAAAAAAGATATGTCTCGAAAGAATCATGGCTCCCATAGAATGTGACCCGAATTCAACTTGATACTGATGGGCTTTTGGTTTCAATGGAATCTGTTTATTACGGGATATGATTACTATGAGATCTCAGTCTTATTGAGACATGTTTTGCAGAACTAAGGCACGAATGGAATAAGGTTCCAATAGAATATGGCTCGAGATGAAACTGATGTTCTTATACTCAAGCAGCCAGTACCCGCCGCCAACCGACTATTTATGTTGTCTGGATGCAGCGTTTTATGATACTTTGCAAACCATTCCCGAAATATCTCATGTACGCGACCAAAAAATCGCAACTCCATCAGTTCGTCATATCCTGTTTGAAAAGATCAAGTCTGCTGCTTGGTCAGTTCTCGTGATACAGGGCATGTTCAACAGCTCTATCGACCATAGCTTTCCGTCTCGGATACTCTTCCATCAATTCAGTTCTCAGCTCTACTCTGAATACTCAAAATCGTGCCTGTTTGATTAATCGCTGAGGTGACTTTTAGTCATTGGGCGGTAGGTGTGCTTGATGACTCAGCTTCTGAGGGTGTACGCACGAATGACGTCATTCCTGGTCAGTGGCAATGCTCACGTGCACTGAATTACTTGCTGGTCTCCGGCGCCGACTTCCGTATAAAAGGTGGCCCTCGCCGTGTGTCAATTGCTGTACAACACACTTCTCGAATCAATTGCACAATGGCTATTTCTGTCGGAGACGCTTTCCCTACTGACATCACCCCCAAGTACATCCCGTATTCGGACAAGCAGTCTGGTGTGGCTGCGTGCGGAGCTCCACAACCCCTTGACTTGGCGAAGGAATTCGCAGGAAAGAAGGTGGTTATCACTGCTGCCCCTGGTGCATTCACCCCCACATGTACCGAACTGCACATTCCTGACTACTTGAAGCACGCTGATCAATTCAAGGCTAAGGGTGTATCCAGAGTAATCGTTCTCACTGCGAATGACTTTTTCACCTTGTCGGCTTGGTCCAAGGTCCTTGGAAACAAGGATCCGGAAAACTATGTGGTGTTCGCCACGGACCCCAATGTCGAGCTTCTGACAAAGTTGGGACCGGACTTTATTGCCGACTTGTCGTCTGCAGGCTTTGGCACCCGTACTTCCCGCTGGACGGTGTTGGTTGACGACGGCAAGGTCAAGTTCATTGGCACTGAGAACGGCTTAGGCTTTAGCGAGATCTCAAGCGCCGAGACCATTCTTAGCAAGATCTGAGTCTTTTGACGCCTGGAGCGCTGAGGTTGAGAGTATCGAGGTCGTACTGTATATTGTGTAAAATTGTCTCGTATTGTTTTTTCTGTCATTGCGAATGACGGTATGCTGTGAATAATAGCCAGCATATTCTACTTAACAAGGGCACGTCGCGACTGCTCGCCTCAATGGAGGCTTTCCGCAATATTCCGCGTGTGAATGGTGCAACTGATGAAGACATATCGATCCACCTCCACGCCAAGGTGGGCCCTACGAAACCGTTGCCCCCGCGTATGCCCCATCAACGCCATCTCCCGTCATTGATCACTGACCATCTCCTAGATGATGATATGGACGATGACGCAGAAGATGAACAAGAAAATGAGCTTTTCCACAAGCATTACCAGAAGTACTCTCTACAGCCCATCCCGGATCTCTTATCAGGAAACACGGCGGCTATTACCAATGGATCTCATCCTGCCTCCTCGAATGGCAATCATTTGTCTACCTCAAATGGAATTCATCCCGCGACATCAAACGGATCTCATCCCGATGGCTCAAACGGAGCTCATCCTGCTACAGCCAGGGCCTCTCCGTCCTCGCCTGCGCATATTCTACTGCAGTCGTCTCCTACCCGTGAGTCGTTGTCCCACTCTCCGGTTCGTGAGTCCTTTCCTTCTTCCCCTGCTCGTGAACGCTTCCCTCCTTCTCCTGTTCGTGAGTACTTTCCTCCTTCTCCTGCTCGTGAATCCCTCACCCATTTCCCTGCTCGCGAGTCATACCCTCATACCCTAAACAATAATCCACATATCAGCTCGCCTCTTCGTGAGTCTTATCAGCATTCTCCACTACGTAATGAACCGCCGACTTATTCCATTCCTGAGAGTTCGCCTTTTCTTCTGGACGACGAAGACGATCCATCCTACGAACCACCCGACTCGGACACGTATGACGATTCAGATACTTATACTCCTCTGGAAATCGCTCGAGATCACTATGACCTCGTTTCACAGAAGCAGAGTCGAGACGAGTACGTGCCTCGCCAATACTTCGAGGATATGAATCTACGCGGCCCAAACTATGATATACGATCGAACTCTTTAGACGCCATTCCCTCATCTAATTACTCTCCCACCCCTCCAAGAAGGATAGAATCGCGTCGCAAGTCAACGAGATTTAAGGTTCTAATGAGCTTTTTTGCGTTCTCCTTCTTTTTGGCCTTTCTTGCTCTTGCCGAGAGAAAAGGGATAGCATCTCGCTTATACTGGTCAGTGCTCAATCTGGTGGGTACGAAACTGCCCCGCGGTACCCGCCCAGAATCGTTCAACGAGGTCGCGTCTCTGGTCCTCCGTCTCGAGGCTAACATTGACCACCTCGCCTCGATAGTCAGAGAAAACACGCAAAAAGTGTCGGAACGACTATCTGTTCTTGAAACATCACTTGTCAGCGATTCTCTTCTGGTCAAAGCCTTGCAAAGTGATTTCGAAGCCCTCAAGTCGGGACGCGGGCTCTGTGGTGGCCCCGGTATGCCAGAATGTCCCATCCACTCACTAGACCAAAATCAACCAATAATCAATACCGAGGTGGATCTTGGTGCGCCTGCCAAGAAGAAAATGGATTCGATTGAAGACTATACCGATAACCAGGCGCAAGCTAATGACCACCATATCGGTGGCGACAATTCTATGACGAATTATGCTGATTATGCTGCCGGAGCGCGAATACTCGGGTTCCTCACTTCAAGAAGTAATGAAGGCAACACCGGCCGCCTGGTAATCGGTCGTGTTTTTCTTGGGTGGTACGATGCGTTGCGCTCGCCCCCAATCCACTCGGCGAACAAGGTGCTCGTCTCAAATAGAGACTCTTGGACATGCGCCCCAGGCGGATGCAGTCTCGGGATTCATCTTTCGCGACCAGTGTCGGTGCGTGAAATTCTTGTGCGACACGCACCCGCTCAAAGACCGCATGCGACAGTGTACTTGCGTCCTCATGCTCCGTCATCCTCTGTCATGCTCGAACGACTAGTGCAAACTAGTGCAGCGCACATACCGCCGTCAGAGCCTCCCACGCGGTTCTTGAGCCAGTTTGTGTGGGTAAAAGATCAGGTTGAAAATAGCAACGGTGAGACACAATCGGTGACTGTCATTCGAATCCCGTCCAGTATCGTGGCGTTGCGAGTCCCCTCGCGAGATGTGTACTTGGGCCTTGGCGCCGCCGAAACGATGCTCATCAGCCGCGTGGAAGTCCGTGGCGACGTTGTTCCCGATTCTGATTTGAAGGGGCCCTTGCACAATATGCCGGCCCCGACGCAAGCGCTCGGCCAAGACGAATTGTACGTGCAAGTCTAATCAATCTGCCAAGACTAAATGGCCCTAGCGGTCTAATTCTGTAACTAATGTGTAACTTTTGTATTATTCTGTTTTCCTTTCTATTGATGATTCTAATGTAACGTTGAGTAAGGTAGCGGGCCTCCTTATCTTCCTTGGGCTAATGTTTGTGCCCTTTTCTCTATATTGAGACCTTCGCTAAAATCTATTCACAATCTTGAGATTACTCAGTGCCAGCAGTTCTAGCCTCGACATGAACGTTGTCAAATTAGGAAAGCTATTGACGGCACTAGTCGTATAAAAAAGCGACTGCCAAAATTTACGACGGGCATCTAGACCAAAACGGGCATGTAGGGCCGGTCTGGGCCCGATTGGGCAGCGCCTCGTGTGAATTACTTTTTTCGGCCATGGATTGTCTTTGCGAGTTAATGGATCATGGACAGGCCTCCGCGCACGAGCACTGCCATGTTGGTGGCTGAGACCGCTCGTTACCGACTCGTTGGATGGTCTTTCCCGAATCAAGCCAGAAGGATGATTTTTAAACAAATACTAAAGTGCTCACAGACACTTGCGCCAAAGGCAAGAAAGATTTTGCAGCCAAAAATTGCGGAAATACAAAAAAAACCTCGATAAAAGAGATAGTAATTCAGGTTCCAAATGTGGGAAGAAGCTACATCAATTACAAGACGAAAGAGAGAAGCGCGACCAAGGCAGCAATCATGCTGGAAGCAGTCAAGCTGTTACCGCTGCTGCCGGGAACAATGCTAGAAGCCTTGGGAGCAGTAGATGACGACGAGGAGTTCTTGGTGGTGGCAGGAACGAACGAAGACACCGGCTCGCTGGACGCCGCTGCAGAAGGCTCAGAGTCGGGAGCAGACGATGGCTCGGAGCCACGTGCAATCGTAGGCTTGGCACCGGGCACAGACGAAGAAGGCAACACAGGCAGGGGTGCAGAAGACGGCTCAGAGTCGGGCAACGAAGAAGCATCGTACAGAGGAGCGGACGACGGCTCAGAGTCGGGCAACGAAGAAGCATCGTACAGAGGAGCGGACGATGGCTCAGAGTCGGGCAACGAAGAAGCGTCGTACAGAGGAGCGGACGACGGCTCAGAGTCGGGCGCGGAAGAAGGCTGGTTACCGTGTGCACCGGTCAAGGGGCAGTAGGTGGTGTAGACGGTCTCGTCCAGGGTGACGGTGACAACACCAGTTTCCACCGCCGCCTCAGAGCAGGAGCCGGCCAGGCACGAAGTGACGGTGATGGTAGTCTTGTTGATTTCGTAGTCAGTAGACGGAGTGCGCTCCTCCGCGGCTACAGAGCTGGAAGTAGTGTTGGCCGGGATGCTGTAGGACGGAGCGTGGTTGCCCGAGTCCACAGCGTTAGCAGACGAGTTAGACGGGATGTTGTAAGGGGCGTTGTTGGACGGGGAGTTGCCAGACGGGGAGTTGTTGGAGGGGGAGTCGCTGGACGAGGAGTCGTCGGAAGGCGAGTCGTTGGACGGGGAGTTGTTGGACGGGGTAGTGCTGTTCATACCGTAGTAAGGCTTGTTGGTGTCAGCGACGTTCAGGGAGGGCGGAGACGAAGGAGACGAAGAGTCAGGACCAGCAGAAGGCTCAGAGTCAGGAGCCGAAGAAGGCTCAGAGTCAGGGCCGGAAGACAGGTCATCACTGGGCTTGGAGGCAGTCAAGGGGCAGTAAGTCGTGTAGACGGTGTGGTCCACGGTGATCGTGGTGAGACCAGTCTCGACAGGTTCCAACGAGCACGAGCCGCCCAGACACGAAGTGATGATGACGGTGGTCTTTTTGATCACATGGTCAGTGGAAGTGGCATTGTGATAGGATGCGGCGGCGGCGCCAGCAATTGCAGCGAAAACGGTGGCAGAAGCGAATTTCATAGTATATAAGCGAATGTAAAGGAGTGTGGTCGCGACAGTGTGGAGAATAGAGGGAGCATTGCGGCTCTTTTATAGGGCTTCAGGGCGCTGGAGAGACCAGATAACACAAAGCGAAGAGGTCCAATTGATCTCGAATACGGCAAGATTTTCCTGCAAGCCGATTTTGCAACAATCCAGCTTGTTGAAAATACCCTCAAAAAAATAAACGGGCATCGCACAAAAATAGGTGGAGTACAAATGACACCGCGACTTCACGCTGTGTGTGATTGCACGCTCACAGCCCACAATAGCAGTTGATGACCGTTGCGGCATGCATGGCGCTTCGATGTGTGGGGGTAGCGCTGAACTCACGCGAGGTGTGAA
Source organism: Debaryomycetaceae sp. yHKB357 (assembly GCA_030580355.1). NCBI lineage: Eukaryota > Fungi > Ascomycota > Pichiomycetes > Serinales > Debaryomycetaceae > Debaryomycetaceae sp. yHKB357. The sequence goes on along the minus strand of JAKTSS010000040.1, from coordinate 25,500 downwards.
CGCGCGGAACCACAACACCGGGGAATGCGTAAGAAATCAAAGCCGTTTGACACGTGATTCCACAAAAGAACCGTGATGACTCGGTGCCTTAACCCACACCCAGGGGTCAGCGCAGGGACGGTGTCACACACTCGTGATTTCTACCCACCAAATACGGTAGTGTCTATCGCCATGGTATAGCATTTTTCCATCCCACTGCAATTCTTATCGTCCGTCCCAGACCATTGCCCTCGTGGCGGGCAAAGGTATCGGCCTCTGCTGACCCGGCCAGCGATCTCCGCAGGCCCCAGTGCAAAAAAAACAGTCTTGAATAAAGCCGAGACTTGTTCTGGACCGCGCGCGCTATTTTTTTTCGCTCATGTCGCCAATAAGGCGCGACTGCAACACAAAACGCGGTTGCCGTGGCATAGCCCGGGGCGAAACGTCTAGATAGTCACCCTCGTTTCCTCTGGATCTTCTCTTTTGCGTCTTGCTCTCTACCCCACGTGAGCTCCTCTTAATTGGTATCTTCACACTACTTTGTTCGGGCTTTGCGTCTCGGCTTTCGTGGTCCCGACCGCATCGCTTAAGTGATCCTGGATCCGCCATTTCGACTTTAACTAAACTCGATCGTGTCACACTACTCTGCTGTGATCCAGCATCGTTTAAATGTAGGCCGGCGTCTCTTCTGCAGTGCTGATGTTCAAGTGACAACCGTAGCTGCGCCTCGTCGTGATGGATGCTTCCTACGATTGGTCCGTAGCAATCAAGAGCTAAAGCCATTTTTACGACACTCGACGAGTTTCTCTTGTGGCCCTTTTTTCCTTCGCGGTTAGCCTTCTGGAACCCCCCTCATGCATGTCGAGCAAGGCTGTGTCTTTTTTCTCTGTACAGCCCTTTCGTTTCTTCTTCTCCTTCACTTGAGAGCATGTGAGGATCGCTGAGCCACACGATTCTAGAGTCTGTGCGCGCCATCCGGTAATAGATACGGTTCTGCTGATATCGTGGCCCCTTTCTAACCGGCAGTCCCTATTGCTCAATTTTCGGTAGTTTCATTGCATGTTTCCTAAACACGCTTGACGCTCCGTCAACAGTTTAGTCTTACTTATTGGTCACACCAAGATAACACGCCATTTGTATGGTAATCTGGTTGACCGCCCACTTACTTCCGCTCTTGCTACCAGCGTAGCTTCTTGGTCTAGGATAATATCTAAACTCGCATAGCATGTGGCATTAACCAGGCCACATCAGTGTTTTTCGAAGGGGATCAATAGCTGGGAGGCAACTTGGCATAACTGCTTTGATGCTTGGTTTGGGAACTTGCGAATGCCAAGCTGTTGCAAGCATATCTAACCCACTAGAACATCGCGCCTCGAATTGCTGGGACTGCCGCGAATGGCCAGTAGAATGATTCCTGCTCGATTTTATGCGACTTCACTGCATCGTGTCTCATAAAAATGTTTTTATCATCCCACTCTTACCATCGAGTAAGGTGCCTTCCGCATCGATCAAATCAAAATGTTTGAACTGTGTGTTGGTTGAAAGCCAAATCTTGATGGTAGTACTGTTTCACAACGGTGACCTCTACACATATCCATATTGGCCAACTGCACTTGTGAGGCTGTTGGTAATTGTGAGATCAGTTAAAGAGAGCTAACACAAGTGTTTGAATGCTAGCTGCAAACCCTGAAACCCGCATGACCTTGTGAATACCGGAGGTGATTTCGTTTAATCGGTGGCATCAAATTGACCACATGGAGTTCCGAAAGTGAGATGAATTGATCTCGGGCATATCCTGACACATCGTCAACTAGTTTATCGCGACCGCACTCAGCGCTCAGTTCCAAGCCAGGTGGCAAGAAGCTACAAATTATTTGGATGACTAAAGTCTAGAGTGTATGCTATGTCACATCTGGCGCACGCCATAATGTAGAGAGTAACACAATCAGAACTTTGGATAAAAGCACTAGGGTCCGTTGAGATGTCGTCAAAGATGTAATCGAATCAAGTGCTATACCCTGGTTTCGAGTTCACATTCAAGCTAGAAAGAGTGTGACGTGATGAATGAGATGGTAATGATGTGCTGTCCGCAACATGTCAGCTCCGTGTGCTTGAGATTTGTACATCAAGCTAGAAGCGAGACATCTGGCACTTGAGAACTGATGCATGACTTCGTGAGCGAGATACATAATTTCAAACCCACCGGTGGGCGTTCATAGATCGGCAGCCACCGGAAACTGTTTCACATTGGAGAAACGTTGATCTTGGCGGATGCAACGGAACGGCTTTTACAAGCTTAACACCGCGTGGCTGTTTTATTCTTTTCCGCAAATTATTTCGCCTTCGTATCGACTGTGATACGTTGCTGATCCTTTTTGAAGACGCTAAGGGATAACGTCATCTCTATCAAGCCACGTTTAGCGGCCTGTGTGGCTTGGTTTTAATAATTTGCGCAAACTACCTCCTTCCTAGCCGGATATTTACGCGGTGCTACATTTCATCATGCACCTTGCACCGTACTTCGTACCGCCAAGAAGCTCCTTACGGCAGGAGGCGCCCACACTGACTTCAAGAGACGGGATTTGTTAGACTTGGCGAAGAGAAAAGCAACCTTGAGGTCTGACGTTCACGTAGAGTTTACACTAATGAGATGTCTGCAATCTGCCAAATCGTGATCACTTGAGTATTTTTCGCAGGGGTAGAGAATCTTCTACCACAGCGATGCGCATAGTCCTGATTGGGAATTTCGGAGTCAGACATTGTAGCGCATTTGCTGCAGAATATAGTCTACCAGAGATAAAGTAACGGTTCGTATGCCTCATCCGACTTTCCAACGTCATGCCATACTCAGTATGGGTTGGCAGGCTTCCTTCCCAAGATAGGGGCCAATACCGATCCCTTGTCTCGTAAATTTTCGTAGCTTCTATCGCCACACATTTGACTTGGCAAAATAATGTGACGCAAGAGTACTGCGCAACATTTAAGAGCAGATTGACCCGCTGTTGAAAGTACTTGATTGATTACAGAATCATGTTGTGGTCCACGGCTCTTGCAGCAGTCTTTCTTTGTCAGACAGCCGTCCATTCCAAGGTACTTCAGCTCGATTTTAATGTTGAGAGAGTAGATGCCAGCGACGATACCGTTATTCGTCCAAGCGCGTCTCAAAGTCTTGTGAAACGAGGCTCTCTCTTGGCTCAACTCAAGAGTCGCCGCAAAGTCTCTTATGTCTTGCCCTTGTCCGTAGGCTCCGACGGTCAGAATAACACTGTGATATTGGATACCGGTTCTGCGGATCTTTGGGTAATGTCCAAAGATGTGTATTGCCTCAACCTTTATGATTGGGGCGAAGATCCCACCACTTCCACATCCAAGCCTCCTCGGTCCAAAGCCCCTAGATCCAAGACTCCCAGATCCAAAGCAAAGACCTCCACTTCGACATCTACTTCGGCCACTGGCGCTCCTCTCGCCAATAACCCATTAGCGGCCACCGCAACCACATGCACTTTGCTAGGATCCTTCAACACTGATACGTCCAAGTCTTGGAAGAGAAATGTAACAGCACCCGCATTCAACTTGACGTATCTTGACGGCTCGGGAACATCAGGTATATGGGGTTCAGATGATGTTCAGCTCGGTGGCGTGACCATAAAGGACGTATTCTTTGCTGTCTCCAACCGAACTAGCGCCGACTCTGGAATTCTTGGAATCGGACCCGCGGCCAATCAGGCGAGCAGGGATCGTAGATCAGAGCCTTTCCTGTATGAGTCTTTACTCGAGAAAATGAAGGCGCAGGGGATTATTGACAAGGTCGCCTACTCCTTGTACTTGAACAAAGACGCAAAGCTGGGCTCTGTTATCTTCGGCGGTCTTGACCGTGCAAAATACTCGGGTACTTTGGTGACCCTTCCCGCGGTACCAGGAATCGACCACAAGGATCAGTCTGTTATCAAGCAAATGCTGGTAATTATGGATGGGATGACGATCCAAAATGGTGATAAGAAGATCTCTTGGACCGATAAGCGATACGCGACGATCTTTGACAGTGGTTCCACTTATTCAACGTTTCCGGTCTCATTATTTGCTAAGTTGGTGCAAATTTTGAATGCAACGTACGACGCCGACAACGCGTGGTACAGGGTGGACTGCGATTTGGCCAACAACCTGTCTTTCTTGGTGAATTATGGTGGTGTTCAAATTCCCGTCCCCATGTCTGCGCTCATTCTTCCCGGTTTTGCAACTGACACTTGTGTTCTTGGTCCGGCAGACTTTGGCAGTTTCGGTGCGGCGAATTTTAGCTCAATTATATTTGGCGATGACATCTTGCGCTCTTTGTACTTGGTCTACAACTTTGAAGACTTGGAAGTTTCCATTGCGAAGGCACATCAGTCAGGCAAGAGCGACATTGTCGACATTGGCAACACAGTTCCTGGCGCTACTAGAGCTCCTGATTATTGCAGTACATCGTTGGTTCATAACTCCGAGTCATCTGCCACTGATTTCGCAACTCCCTATCCCGATAAGCCTCGCAACAAGCGCTCAAGACCAAGATCATCCAGCATCTGAGCTTGTCGGAATACGACGGTCATCTGCTGGAGATAATGCTCGAAGATAGAGAAGAATGGCACCCTCATTTTTTTTGAATAAATCAGACATTGGACAGTTAGATTCGACGACCAATATATGGGGACATATGCTCACGAATAAGACGACTGTCGCATCTGGGATTGAACAGGCCTACAAAAAAATATACTCAGAAGAGAATCTATAGGGTGCCCTTGATGTTTGCTAGCTTTGACCTTTTTCACGAATTAATAGATATGCTCCCTTCTCGATACGTAGTAGAATGACGCCTCAGTACGGTGCAAGCCTGCTTTTCGACTGAGATAGAATCGAATGAAGGATACCCTCGAGACTTGACGATGTACAAATCTATGGTAATCTCACAACGAACAATTCGTTTAAAGTTCATCTTGTGTTGGCGTATAGCTCACAAACCTAAAACTAAGAAATACCTTCCAATGTACTCTGATCACTGGTAGAAGTCATAAATCAGAGTCAGGAAGCAATCCTAAATGCCTTCCAAGGCAAGTCAAAAAGGCGTAACCGGAAGTGGGATAGAGATAGTATGGATACTTTGTCGATACTTATTCATACAGGGTGCTTGGTGTGGTTTATGATCGCCAGGCATACATACTTCCCCTGGGGCCAGTTAAGATCGGTTCTTCTTCGGCCCACAATTTCAAAAAAATAGTAAATGAAAAAAAGATGTTCTAATGAGTATACAAACAATAAATATGAAGTCGGGCGAGGCTCAGTGAGCGACTACTTTTGTGGATTGAATTACTCAACTCACAGACTACCGACGTAACGAATCAAGTCGACGAAACTTACAAGACGAACGAAAGACCGGCAACCAAGAAGGCAACCAATCCAGAAGCAGCCAAACCATTTGCACCGTTGGCGGGAGAGACGCTCTGGGACTTGGGGGCAGCCGAGGCAGATGACTTCGACGTGGCGGCAAGAGACGAGCCAGACGAAGCAGAGCCACCTGAGGGAGCACCTGAGGGAGAGCTTCCAGAGGGAGCACCAGAAGGAGAGTCACCAGAGGGAGCACCAGAAGGAGAGCCAGACGGGGCAGAGTCGGAAGGAGTAGTGCAAGGAGCACCCTCAGAACCGGCAGGGGCGTTCGATGAAGCAGCAACCGAAGAGGCATCGGGAGATCCACCGGGAGCACCAGACGGCGAAGAGCCAGCGGGAGCACCAGAAGGAGAAGATCCACCAGGGGCAGAAGGCGAAGAGCCAGCGGGGGCACCAGAAGGCGAAGATCCACCAGGAGCAGAAGGCGAAGAGCCAGCGGGGGCACCAGAGGGAGAAGAGCCAGCGGGTGCACCAGAGGGAGATCCACCAGGAGCGCCGGAAGGACCAGCACCAGGGGCACCAGAGGGCTGAGGACCGTTGGCAGTCAAGGGGCAGTAGGTAGTGTAAACAGTCTCTTCAGAGGTGAATACAACAACACCAGTCTCGACAGGGACCTCAGAGCACGAACCACCCAGGCATGAAGTGATGGTAGCCGAAGTCTTCTTCACAGTGTACGAGGTAGACAAGGAAGTGCTGCCAGCAGGAGAAGGACCAGACGCAGAGTCAGCAGGAGCAGAGGAAGCGGCAACCGAAGACGAGTCAGCAGGTCCAGAAGCGGGGCCAGAAGGAACCGAGTCACCCTTACCTGGGATAGAAGCCGAAGCAGGTCCAGAAGGAGCAGATGCGGGGCTACCAGGAGCGGAAGCAGAGCCAGAAGGAGCAGATGCGGGGCTACCAGGAGCAGATGCAGAGCCAGAAGGAGCAGATGCGGGGCTACCAGGAGCAGATGCAGAGCCAGAAGGAGCAGATGCAGGGCTACCAGGAGCAGAGGCAGAGTCGGAAGGAGCAGACGAAGCAGCGACCGATGAAGAGTCAGCCGGAACCGAAGCAGAGTCCGAAGGAGCAGAAGCAGGACCAGAAGGAACCGAAGCGCCCTTACCGGGGACAGAGGCAGAGTCAGGAGGACCAGAAACGGGTCCACCAGGGACGGAAGCAGTGTCACAAGGGGTAGTGCCAGTAGGAGCAGGACCGCTGGAAGACTCAGCAACCGAAGTGGGGCTGTTGGGAGACGAAGCGGGGCCACCAGGAGCCGACGCAGAGTCAGAAGGAGCAGAAGCGGGGCCACCGGGAGCCGACGCAGAGTCAGAAGGAGCGGAAGCGGGGCCACCAGGGGCAGAGCCGGGTCCGCCAGGAACCGAAGCAGAGTCAGTAGGAGAACTCTTGTGGTCGGTCAAGGGGCAGTAAGTGGTGTACACGGTCTCGTCAGAGGTGTAGTGCTTGTAACCAGTCTCGATTGAGGAGGTGGTGCACTTGTCTCCCTCGCAGGTGGTGAACGGAACAACAGTCTTGCTGACGTCGCAGGGAGGGGTCTCGATGCCCTTACCAGGGTGGTCGAAGCTGGGGAAGCCGGGCAAGTTGGGAAGGTGGCCCTTGGTGAATGGGACCCACGAGAACGGCGGCAACTTGGGGACGTGGCCACCCTGCAAGGGGCAGAAGGTGGTGTAGACATTGTCACCCGAGGTAACGTGGGTCACGCCAGTCTCAACAGGGCCGTAGGAGCACTTGTTGTTCTCGCACGAGGTGATGGTGATGGTGGTGTGGTGGTATCCACCCTCAGACTCGTCACCAGGGGAACTAGGGGTACCAGGGGCGCCCGGAGTCGGCGTAGGAGCGGTGTCGCCTCCCGGAGGCTTTGACTTGTCCTTCAAGGGGCAGTAGGTGGTGTATGCCGTCTGGTGGTCAGTGGTGACATCAGGGCAGTTACCGCCGGTGCAGTCCGGGGTGTTCTTGGTGCAGTCCGGAGCAGGGAAGGTTATGTCCCAAAGACAGGCGGACGCGGTACCGGCAACGGCAGCAACGACAGTGGCAGAGGCAGCGAATTTCATTTTGATTTATATGAAGAGCGAGTGTTGATGAAAGGCGCTGGCTGACAGTTAATGTGAAGAATTAGAAGAGAGTGAGGGAGGGGTCGCTTACCCCTTATATACGGCTGGAGCGGCCCTCTGGACTCTGTCGTTTTCGCAACCACTGGTGCGAGTTAGCAACATAATTCCTGTCAAATAACCACAAAAAAATATCGATAAAAATAGCTACCATCCGGAAACGGATTTCTAGACAATGCGATTGTTGACGCACCCCTAATTGCATCACACAAAGTGGACGTTGTCCCCTTTTCACGGGGAGGGGCTAAAAAAATAAGAGTGGCTCATTTTTCGTGTTTCCGGGCTGGCGACGGGCGAACGGCGAACCACGTGTAACCAACCGACTCGTATAGGCGGTTACAACACTGCCTTATTCTGGGTGCAAAGCCATGAGCAACAAAACGAAAACGCCGACCGTAAATGGAGATTTTGTCGCCGGATTGGGGGTGTTTCTTTCTATTGCCGGCATCCGCGGGTATAGCATCATCATGTGATGTGGTCGTCCCGATCTATCAAAAATTATTTGGAAAGGCGGCCTGATCTACTATAAAAAATATTAAATAAGAAATTAAAAAAACCAAATCAAGTAATCGCATACATTTGAAGTGTTATCTGCAGTCGCAGCCATGCCGGGATTCCACAAAGCCTTTATTAGGCGTGAAAATAGTCGACTGTCAAAGCGAATTGGTATCGAGTATTTTGATTTCTACAAGCCACAATAGATCGGTTAATGCCTTACGGCCAGACTTTAATTACTAGTACTGTATTCTAATTACCCAAAGACACGAAGCATTGCCTGGAGGCGACAGTCACCCCTAATACGTAATGGCCTAATTCGGTAGTGGTCCAGGCCCAATGTAGAAAACTCAATTGCTATCTTTGCTCCCCTTTTTCCTTTTCGGGATACGGAGGGTTTTTTTTTGACACATGAAAAATGACCCCGGTTAGACGCAAGGTGGCCACCCGAAAAGCAATTAAAACTTTTTTTCAGATCAGCGTCACGTGCTGAAATATTTGCCTCACAATAGACACGGCAGCTTCTCCACAGTGTTATCCGACCAATTGTGGCTCGCGAACAACAAGACTGTTCTAGTATAACAACATTAGCGTCTATTTTAAGCACGGCTATAGCTCGTATGAGTCCTTTTGTCCCAATCGCCAATAAGTGACGTCGTGTTATTACTTTCCCGAAAGGAATAGAAGCTCTCTTCGTCTTGCTCTGCGCTCGTAAATTTGGATCCTTCGCAGCTGCACTGACGAGTTGCCTTATTGGGACTGTTTGCAATTCGGGGCGAACCCAGTCAATTCAAGTCACAATTGTCATGCAGTGTTTCAATTGTGAACGCAATCCCGATCTGTGTCTCCCTATCCCTACCCTATCCCGTGTTGCGTATTGAATCGGGACGCAGAATAGATGCGCATCGTAGCGTTGGAAAAAAAACGACGTACCGGCAACGATGGCCGGGTACCGGATGCAATTGGGAGCGGATAGCGCCACTTAACGCCACGTAATTATTCTAATCTCAACGGTTTTCAAGCTGCAACCCGTTTTTTGTAATCAGCTGATAAAATTTTCTCGAGACTTGAAGGAGACACCCAATCGCGTAAGCGAAAACTTCTATGATTGGAATTCGAAATGCTTAAAAAAGATGTTCACCAGGGTAACGTCTATGGTTACGTGTTCAATAAAAAATACTTTGAGCGCAAGTAGCACATGGCACACGCAAAAGATGAGGTGTTGCTTCTAAAGCGTGAAATCCCGCCAACTCTTTGTTATGAGAATCCTTCTTGTTCATGGGCGCATCCTGATTGTAAAGTGTTCTCTAACTTCGTGCTTTCGTATGCCACATTCTACCTAAGTTGACGATCCTTGTGTCCATAACTGGGTATTGTTCTGCAGAAAGTCCGAAAACACGAGCCTAGCATTTGAAAAATGTAGATTGCTTCAATTGCAGACTCTTACATCGCAGCTTTTTATCGTGCTGTGGCGCAAGGCTGAGACGATGAATTGATCGTAAGAAATAGACCTTAAAGTAGGAACAACTACTCTTAGGGTTCAGGTGTTGAGCTACGTGAAGACAGATCGAATCCTTCCCCGACTCAAAAAAGTTGATCCTCGGCTCAATTACAACCACAAAAACCGGCAAACGCACAGATCCCACTGGAGAGTGGAAAGGCCATATGCATCCCGAAATGCCCCCGCACGAACACGCTCTTACCCGCACACACACACACGTACACACTCGCACCCACCCTCACACACTTGCATAATTGCATAATTGTTTGCATACCACTTTAATCTGGCACTCCTATTTTGCACTGCTGATCAATACATATTCTTCTCTTTGTGATCCCGTCGATCTCTCCTTATGGTCCCGATGAAGCGTTCTTTGTAGTCCCGATACAACTTTCCTCGCATTCCCGAGCGCTATATCTACTCCTAACTTTAATTTGCAGAACAAATCAAGCCGCCCGAGTTGTTAGGCTCCCTAAAATCGAAAATTTAAAGTTGTAAAAAAATATTTGGTTATTGTTTTATCCCCGCCCACGTCTATTGTTTTCTCCACTAATGTGGTGAAGTTGGAATTGTCTCGCTGGCCTAATTTTTAATGCCAGTTCACGCTCCTTGATAGATTTGTTCTCAAGAACCCTGACCCCACAATAAGCCCCTTCAATTCGAGTCGAGTTATGCGTGAGCCGTGCGACACCAGCTTCGCGATGAAAATTTCACCCCATCTTGATTAATTGACCCGAGATTCCCCGGGACGATGACGGGGAGAAATCGGGATGCTAAATTTTTGTTTTCGGTAAGCCGATGCATAATTTTTGGTTATTCTGGGTTTTTGGTCCCTAATCTTTTTCTGACTTCTTGACACTTGACTTTTTCTGGTACAAGTTTTTAAGTTTTGGTTTTTTTCTGTGGGTTTTTGCGCTCCGGGCGCAACTTTCAGGACATTGTTGCCAAAGCGAGCGTCGTCTTGATGCAATTTTCTGCTCGTATCATGACGGAATAAGTAAATCCGCGTTTGTGACTTGCCGGGACCTACCCGTCCTCACTCACCCATCCGCGCGTTGTCCGGAGAAATTGACGCAATATCTCATCCTTACACATGGCGCCTTCGAAGTTTCGCCCCGTGCTACTCGGGCAAGTGTGAGTCACAAGTGTGACAATAGGCGCCCTCCTTTTTTCCGCCGCACTAGCCGCTATTTACCCCTGGACTAATTAACAATAATCGTGCGTCCACGATACTTCCGCGCAAATGCGGGTTGCACACCTTCGTGCTGCACTGTCCACTTTTTGTAGTGACCCGGGGATTCCAGCTTGGTCCACATCCGCATCTGAAATTGCTGCATGCAACTCTGGGTTCTTCTCATCACCCCTAAATACACCCTTGTTACACCCCCTGGCTACACTCCCTGGCTACACTCCTGAACACTCAACGCCCCCCTTCCCACGATGCTTTCGAAAATCTCTTTAGTGATGCGCAAGTTCTTTTGCCGATGGCTTTACTCTATTCTACCGTGGATTTGAGTCTATGCGACTGCGGGAGAAAGGAGTCCACGGCTAGTGGCTAATTTGACAGGCTTTTGACCAGTGAGATTTCGATTTATGGCGAGCAAATATCCGTCCGGCTTTACCCCTAGGTGTTCGACTGAAGTTGTTCTAAAGATGCGGGCAGGATAAGGCAACAGTGTGGCACGACCATCAGCATTGCACGCGGTTGCATGGCAACTACGAGTACGATATCAGCAGAATGTGTCAACCTCCCCCAAGTAACTAGACTCGATAAACCATAAAATTCTCAATAGCGCATAACATCATAGATCTGTGTGAACCTTCTGTAGACTGCATCAAGGGCGTCAATCAGGCACTTTCCTCTCATTCGTGAGTGTACACTGTGACACCATGAAATATCAATTAGTATTGCGGTCTGGAGTATTTAGATATCCGTAGCGCAATACTAAAACAGCCTCATTGCTCTGGGATGTCTTCAAGTGTCTTCTTAACCATAAGCATTACAGACTTATGAATCATACGCGCCAAGCAAGACGTGACACAGCTATTCCACATTAAGCTCTCCAGACTGTGTTTTTACTTAAATTTGATCTGATACGCAAATGTGGGTTTGCGAAAAGTGGAGGATTCTTCAAAAAATCATCGTTAAGAGTGGGAGCTGTGCGAACACAGTACAATCCCAATCATTCAACACGATCCCACTAACAAACATAACAAAACTAAGTGAAAAATTGTAATATAAATAGTTCAATACTCTCAAGACTTTAACACCACCTTGAACGTTGCCACTTCGAATCCACGCAACGAAATAGGTACTTTTCCATCGGCTGAAACCTCAATCTCGGCGCCCACGGCGGGATCCTTCTCGTCTTCCAACGCGTTGGTCTTGAACACCTTGTCAATGCTAAGGACTTTAGGGTCAAACACCAAGGTGCCTGTGGTCGCGCCTCCCAACGGTTCGTAGACCCGCAACACGAGCGTCTTGTTTGCAGAAGTTTCAAATGCCGGCATTTGGTTGATGCCCTCGTCATTCTCGCCGCGCTTAACGTGCGACACCACCAACATTTCGCCCGGCTCGTGGCAAATTTGAATGGCGCCCGTAATCTGATGGAGCTTCTTGCCAGGACTGCTAATCACCTTCTTGAAAGGGTGGTTAAACTCGTAGCCGGCCCTGACGGTTTCGGGGCCCAAGGGCCCGCAATGCGGCAACAAGGCATACTCAAAATCGTGGTCGCCCATATCGGCCTGGTCGTCCGGCGACTTTGCGGAGCGCAAAAGCGACAAGCGCATGAGGTTGCCGTGGATGGCACCGCCGTACTTGCAGTTGTTGAGCACCAGGACACCATAGTTGTGTCCGCTCAAGTCCATAAACTTGTGGTGCGGCACCTCGAACTTGGCCACGTCCCACAGGGTGTTGAAGTGGGTAGGGCGCGTCGTGACGCCAAACTGCGTCTCGTAGCTGCCCACGGTCGCAGTGTGGATCGTTGTGGGGAACTGGACTTTCAAAAACTTGTAGGTTTCGTGCCATTGCACTCTGCACTTGAAGCGGATCAAGCTGGGCACGCACTTGTCGTGACTGCCCTGGATGGAAATGACCGTCTTGATGCACGATTTCTCCGAGATGCGGTGCTTTACGGTGATGGCGGATTCGAGCGGGTGGTTGGAGGTGATGGCAATCTCCGGGTCCGACAAGAAGCGGAATTTACCGAGCGAGTACAATTCCGTGTCCCACGCGGGGAAGTTGAGGGGCTCATCGTCAAAGAGGATAAACTGGTTACCCCCCGCCGAGCGTGCGTCCAGCGCCGCCGTTTGCGGGGTCACTGTGGTATCAATGTACTCGCGCTTGCGCTCAAGGTCAAATAAAGAAGTGATGAGCCCCTGGCTCGACACTTTAGCCTTTATCAAGCCGTTCTGCAAGATATAGCCCTCGTCAGTTTTGCGCACGGACGCCGGATACGCAATCTCGTCGGTGACATGGAAAGTTGAGGAGCCGTCTTTATGACTCGTGACCAAGGCGAGCACGCTACTGCCTGTAGTTGCCGGTCCTTTCGGGGTGTCATTTTTCTTGGAGAAGGCTTTAGCGGTCGAGTCTTTAGCGGTCGAGTCCTTGGCGGCAGAGTCTTCAGTGGCTTCTTTTATGACAGAGTCTCTTGTAGCCTCCTCCTCAACGTCCTGCGAGTCGGCAAAACTCGCACACCGCTTTTCGAGCATGGCCGCCACAAGTTGCGGCTGGTCGGTCGGGGAAATGCGCACCACCTCGTGCCGCTGCCAGCCCAAACAGTTTACTAGGGCGAAGCTCGACACGTCGCTGCCGTCTGGCGTCGTCACGACTTTGAAGGCGTCCGTAATCAAGCCATCGGCCTTTTTCAAGATTCGTTCGAGCATGGGCAAGGCCTCTTCATAGTAGACCATGCCGATGCACGAGCCGGGGAGCACGTCGTGGAACTGGCAGAGGCACAAGTCCTCCCAGAGGCGGGCAAGGTCACTGGCGGGGTAGCGGTAGGCGTCCGGGTGCACCACCGACACGAGGGACGCGATCCACTCCAAGAGGCGCAAGCGCATCTCGGCGAAACGCATGTGGTGCTTGACGCGGGCCTGCGTGGTGTAGGTGCCGCGGTGGAACTCGAGGTAGATCTCGCCGACCCACAGGGGCAACTTGGCGCCATTGCCGGACTCGGCGAGGATATGGTCGTAGAAATCGGACACGGTCTTGCCCACGTGGACGGAGGGAATGCCGCCTACGGTGTTGGCCATGCCGCGACAGCGCCTGAGCCGCTCGAGCATTGCCGGGGTGGGCCCGCCGCCGCCGTCGCCGTGGCCGTACAAGAGGAGGGCCAGGGCGCCGTCTGCCATGTTCATGTGCTGCCGTTGGGAGCGGAGGACGTCGCCAAAGTTTGCCGGGGCGGTGTAGGTGTTGTCCGGGGGCATGTGCACGAGCACCTGGCTGCCGTCGAGCGCGACCCAGTTGAAGGTGCTCAAGGGGAACTTGTTGATGTTGTTCCAGGACAATTTCTGGGTCATGAAACGGGAGATGCCCACAAGCTGGCAGATCTGGGGGATCTGCAGCGAGTAGCCGAACGTGTCGGGCAACCAGAAAATGTCCGAGAAGAAGCCAAACTCGGCAAACTGGAAGCGCTGGCCAAGGAGGAACTGGCGAATGAGCAGCTCGCCGTTGGGCAAGTTTGTGTCGTTCTCGACCCACAGTCCGCCAATGGGCAAGAACTGGTTGGTCTGGAACTTTTGCAAGATGCGGTCGAAAACGTGGGGCCAGTCCTGCTTGAGCCACTTGAACTGCTGCATCTGGGAGGCGACAAAGACGTATTCCGGGTACTGGTCAGCCAATTTGAGCTGGGTGGTCCAGGAGCGGACGATTTTGCGGCGGGTTTCCGCCCAGGGCCAGAGCCAGGCGGTGTCAATGTGGCAGTTGCCGACGGCGAAGACGTGAGCGGCGGCGGCCGAGTGGTGGTAGACGCGTTCCGAGTCGACGTCCTTGCCCAAGAGCTGCAGGGCAAGGGCGCGGCCCCTTTCGATCGAGCGTTTATCGCCCGGATCAAACAGGTCCATGATGGCGTTGCAGACGTTGCGGGCGCGGTGTTTCTGCCAGGACTCGCCCAGCAACTCGCGGGCGGCGTCGGACAAGATGTGAAAGTCTGCGGCCAAGCTGCGGGCGGCGGCGTTTGGGGAGAGCAAGCTGGCGCGCTGGAGGCGGAAGGAGCGGTTCGGGTCCGGGTGGCCGTCGCCGTCGACGCCAAACATGCCGTTGCAGGCGACCTCGATGTAGAAGGTGTGGGAGCCGGGGGAGCAGGAGGGGAGCGGGCACAAGTTGCGTTCGCCGCCGCCGGTGAAGGCCTGGATGGGGCAGCCCTTGTGGGAGTAGAGCATTGCCTCTGAGGAGGAGTCCCATTCGATTTCGACTGGGGCCCCAGAGTCTGTGGAAGATTCGGGAATGTCGACCGTGAATTTGACCCACCAGGTTTTCCAGGAAGGACCAAACTCAAAGCCAATGTCGATGGGCAGCCATTCGACACTTTGCCAGTCGATATTGCGAAAGAGGGGACGCTGGGTGGTTCCGTCGGGAGAGTCTGGGACTTTCCAGGCGAGGAGGGCGAGGGGCACGGAGCGGAGCGTGTACTGGGAGGGGAGGTTCAAAGCGGCGTACTCGCCGCCTTGGTCCGTGAACTGGCGCAAGCGGTTCTCGAAGAGGGAGTCGACGGGCTTGAAGGCGGGCTGTAGGTTGAGCCTTGCGTAGGGGGCCATGGTGGGGATTGGTGGTGATTGATTGACGTCAGGGTAGAGTGAAGTCAGGGTGGTGATTGACAAGATGAGGTCAGGGTGGTGACTGACAATGTGAAGTCAGGTAAGAGTAAGTAGAAGAGTGATTGATAGTGTGAAGTCGGGGTAGAGTAAGTGGAAGTCAATGGGTGTTAGTTTAGAAATGTGGGAAAGGTCGATTTAAATACCCCGCGGGGATCACGCTGAAAATGGGGCTGACCCCAATTACATAAGCCGATAAGGTGGGATTTCGCAGCCCCTATCCCAGTCTGCAGGACCGCACCTTATCGGTATTGGGTGGTGTGACAACGCATAGGAACAAGTTTAGAGACTTAAGTGTAGTAGATACTGAGAAATAAATAATATAGGAAAGAACGTGAAGTACAGCTAGAATGTACAGGCTAGAATGTACAAGGAAGTGGGGTGTACAAGGAAGTAGAGTACGAGTGGACTACTTCTGGATGTGGACCTCGGAATCCTTCTCAAAGGTGGCGACAATAGCGTCGGACGCGACGGCACTGGTGTGGATCTCTGGCAACTCGAGGGAGAAGCCCTTGATCAAGTCGAAGGAGTGGAGGATCTTGCCGCCCTGGGCGGCGACCAACTTCTTGAAGGCGTCGACCTGGGCGTCGGTGGCGGCGGGCTTGATGGTGACAAGGTAGGACTGGAGGGCGGACATTGGGGCACGGGCAGAGAGGGCGGGACTGGCGCGGGCGGAGAGGAAGTAGAGGAGGGAGGTGGCGGTAGCGAGGGCGATGAGGACGAGCGGGAAGAGAACACGGTTCTGCTGCTTCATCCAAGGGTGGTGGTCTGAGAGTGTCGGCGGTGGCGGATTAGCCCACACGAGCAAGCACTATCTGCAGGAGGGAACAACTAAAAAGAGACGGCTGAAAAGAAGATTAGGACTGACAAATATCGGACTAGGCAGATGATACTACAGTGGGCCGCACTACAGCCCACGCGACTCGACAGGGCGCTCAACCGGGTGAAGCGGCACGGCTTCGTGATATACACCGCGATCGTCCTCGGGTGCACGCTCTGGGCGATGTGCCTGGACCTCCCACCGCCCCCGCCGGCTCCGCCGAAGAAGTCTCGCCGCGTTAAGAGTCTTGCCGAGTAGGACGTATCACGTGACTGACATTACACTGCCACGCGAGACACCCAAGAACTTGCCCCCCATAATCAAATATCACCGTATACAAATATCACCGTATAAAAATATGACCTTACAGTACACCGTATAAAAATATGACCAGGTAACCGCCTTGTGCAACCGCAATATTTAGTCCGATAAACCCAATCACATTTCCCTCGCTACTCTTATATCCCCATACCCTCCTCTGCGCTTTCTTGATTTTCCCAGTCACGTTCATTCCCCATTGGTGTGTAGTTTCCACTCCCTGTGCAGCGCTCCGCCCTTCTCTCACAGCCGCGCCAACCATGGTCCTACCCCACACCAACCTCCTGTCGGTGCCTGAAGACCCGTCGCCCGTCAAGCGCAAACGCGCCTCCTCCTTGCGTGCCCACATTCTCGCCTTTGCCAAATCAGACCCGGCCCTGCAACCCCCGATCTCCCTAGAACTACTGGACTGCTCGTCTCCCTCCCCCTCCACCGCAGACTCCACCGTGGATTCGTCAAACCTACACTACGTTCTGGACAACCCCCACTACCCACATCTGGACAACCCCCACTACCCACATCTGGACAACCCCCACTACCCACATCTGGACAACCCCCACTACCCACATCTGAAATTAAACCCTCTCGCGAAATCGCCCTCGAAATCACCCTACTCTCTCACAGAGTCTTATGTCCCGCACCCGTCTTCGCACTCTTCCCATGATTCGTCAAACTTTCCTTCCTCCTCACCCAACTCTCAGAACTCCTCAGCCAACTACCCAGACTCCTCAGGCAACTTTCCTTCCTCCCCAGCCAACTACCCAGACTCTTCCGTCAACTACCCAGACTCCTCAGTCAACCTCGCTCCCTTCGCGTCCTCCGTCGACTTGGCCCTGCCAGACTCGTCCTTCGCCCACAAGCGCCTTCTTGCCCGCAAAACCCGCTACGGCAGGCTCGACTCCCCGTGGTTGCGGCCCCTCATCCGCGTCAAGGAACGCCTTTTCAGCCTGAACGCCCCCTCCGCCACCGTCGCCGGCAGACTGATCCCCTGCTCCACAAACCACGCCCTCGTCAACTCCATCTACAACGACTCCTACTATGACTTATCGCTCCGCGCCTTTGTCGACGAGCGCACCGACAAGCCCTACGTCAGCAACAAGATCACCTCCTCAAAGTACACCCTCGCCTCCTTCTTGCCCAAGCAGTTGAAGGCCCAGTTCTCGAAGCTCGCAAACTGCTACTTTATGACCGTCGCCGTCATGCAGATGATCCCCACCTGGTCCACCACCGGCCACTACACCACCATCATCCCCTTGCTCATTTTCATGTCCGTCTCCATCGTCCGCGAGGGCATTGACGACCTCCGCCGCCACGGCCACGACAAGGAGGAAAACTCCAAGCCCACCCGCACCATCACCGACACGGACCCCGCCGACAACGACGCCCTGTCCATCCACACCATCCTCACCGAGCTGTTCAAGTTGCACAATGACCTGGCCGACTCGCTCGACAGCCCGCACGCCTTGAAGCTCCACGACCTCCAGGAGAATTCCACAGTCTGGGCGAATCTCAAGGTCGGCGACATCGTCATGGTCCGCAAAGACGAGTGGGTGCCCGCAGACTTGCTCTTGCTCGCCGTGGGCGGCGCTGGCCCCAGCACCGGGCCCGCCGCAAACCCGGTCGCGTACGTGGAAACAATGGCCCTCGACGGCGAAACCACCTTGAAGCCGAAATTCCCCCCGCCCCACTTGGGCGCGTTGGCCACCGCCAGCGGGCTCAAGGCCGCAAACTTTATCGCCACCGTCGAGGACCCGAACGCCGACCTCTACAACTTTAAGGGCTCCTACGCGGTGCGCGGCCGCACCCACCCCTTGAACCCGGACAATGTCCTCTACCGCGGGTCCGCCCTCCGCAACTGCCCCTACATTATCGGCCTCGTCATCTTCGCCGGCGAGGAAACAAAGATCCGCATGAACAATATCCGCTCCCCGCGCATCAAGGCACCGAAACTACAGCGCAACATCAACTATATCGTCGCCTTCATGGTCGTGGTCGTCATCGCCTTGGCCAGCCTCTCCACGGCCATGCAGCGCACCCTCTACTTTAGAAACAGGTTCAGGGCCTGGTACTTGCTACAGCAGGACGCGGGCGTCGCTGCGACCCTCATGGGCTACATCATCATGTACAACACCCTCATCCCGCTCTCCCTATACGTCACCATGGAAATCATCAAGGTCATGCAGCTATGCTTCCTCCAGTACGACATTGACATGTACGATCCCGTCTCGGACACCCCGGCAGTGGCGAAAACCGCGACCATCTTGGAAGAGCTCGGCCAGGTCAGCTACATCTTTACCGACAAGACCGGTACCCTCACCGACAATGTCATGATCTTTCGCAAGTTCTCCGTGTGCGGCGTCACCTGGCTCCACGACTTGGACTTGCTTGCTGAGCGCTTCCTGGGATGGAACAATGGCCACGACGCCTTCTCGGACCTGGACCCGGCCGCAAACTTGAACCTTGAGCCGGCCGCGAACTTGCCCGCCGTGGATTCAAGTGTGCGCAGCGCGTTGCGCAGGGCAAGCCTGCTCAAGGTCCTGTCGCCGCGCCCCAGCACCACCGCCATCGCCCGCCACAGCATCGACGCCTCAAGCTTGGCCGCGACCCCGCCCCTGGCCGCGTGGCACCTGCCCGCCCAGCCGTTGGCGCCCTCGCTGCACCACCACAACACCATCTACTTGCTAAAGTACGTGCAGCGCTATCCCAACACCGTCTTCGCCGCGAAAGCTAAATTCTTTTTGTTGTGCATGGCCTTGTGCAACACCTGCTTGCCCAAACACGTGGACGGCAGCGACGAGCATGACGACAGCGAATTGGACTACCAGGCAGTGTCCCCTGACGAACTTGCCCTCGTGCGCGCTAGCCGCGACCTTGGCTTTGTCGTGTGCCACCGCCAGTCCAGCTCCGTCACCATCAAACTATACCCGAACGGCTTTGACAAGCCCCCGAAATACGAGGTCTACGCCGTCAAGGACGTCATCGAGTTCTCGTCGGCCCGCAAGCGCATGCTGCTTGTGGTAGAGTTCCCGGATAAGCGGCTCTGTCTCGTGTGCAAGGGCGCCGACAATGTAATTGTAGACTGCATGCGCAACGCCCACCTTGCCCGCGCAAAGGCCCGCGACATCTCGCAGAACGCGCTGGGTCGCAAGCAGATGGAGGCCGACATTGTGTTGCAGCTGAAAAAGTCGCTCGAGTTGGAGCTGCGCACCTCGCTCGGCCTGGGGCGCGTAAGCGGCACCTTCCCGTCGCCCCACATTATCTCTTCCATCGACAATACCTTGATGAACGAGGAGGCTATGGCAGACGTGGTCGCGCGTGCCCGCACCTCGTTGCACGCACAACAGGCTCGCCATTACTCTATCGACGCTGCGACGGCTTCGGCCAATGCACCACCCGCAAACAAGCCGCTGGCCCATGCGCCGCCAGATATGACTTCTGTTCTCGCCGACTCGTTCGCCGCTAATGACGAGTACGTTATCGAAAAGACGTTGGAGCACATTGAGGAGTTCTCGACCGAGGGGCTCCGCACCTTGATGTATGGATACCGCTGGATCAGCCGCACAGAGTACGACGCGTGGCTGGAGGAGTACCACCAGGCAAAGGTGGCGCTCCATGACCGTACAACCAAGGTGGAGATGTGCGGCGGCAAAATTGAACACGACCTTGAGTTGTTGGGCGCGACCGCTATCGAGGATAAGCTTCAGGACGGCGTTGCAGACACCATCGATAAGCTCCGTCGCGCAGGCATAAAGTTATGGATGCTTACGGGCGATAAACGCGAAACCGCCATCAACATTGGCTACTCGTGCCGCCTAATCAAGGACTACTCGCTGGTATTTATCCTCTCGCGTGACGACGGCGACTTGACTGAGCGTGTCGCGTACATTTTATCACAAATACAATCTGGGTTTGTTGCTCACAGTGTTTTGGTCATTGATGGCGCTACCCTCGCCGATATCGAGGCAGACCCCTCGCTTTTACCCTTATTTATTGACTTGTGTATTGTTGCCGATTCCACCATATGCTGCCGCGCCTCGCCTTCTCAAAAAGCCAGCATGGTGTTGGAGGTTCGCCTGCGCAATAAGAAAGCCGTCACCTTGGCGATCGGTGACGGCGCCAACGACATTGCCATGATCCAGAGCGCCGATATTGGCGTGGGTATCACGGGTAAGGAGGGGCTACAGGCAGCCAGACTGGCAGACTACTCTATCGCGCAATTCCGTTTCCTCCTCAAGTTGCTCTTGGTGAATGGTCGCTACAACTATATGCGGACCTGCAAGTTCGTCTTGTGCACTTTTTACAAGGAGTTGCTATTTTACTTGACCCAGTGTGCATACCAGCGGAATACCTTGTTCTCTGGACTGTCCATGTACGAGAGCTGGTCTCTCTCCATGTTCAACACTTTGTTCACTTCGTTGGCCGTGATTTGCGTCGGCATGTTTGACAAAGACTTGAAGCCGCTGACGTTATTAGCGGTACCAGAGCTCTATTGCACCGGCAGGCTTTACCGCGCCTTCAACTTGCGCGTTTTCATCTACTGGATGCTGTTGGCAGCGCTACAGAGCTTGGTGGTTTCGTTTATGGCGTACAAAGTGTGGGCCGTTCTGGCGTTGCGCGATAACACCACCTTCCCGCTTGGGCTGCTCTGCTTTGTTGCGCTTTGCATTTTAATCAACGCAAAGTGCGTCTTTATTGAAATGCACAATCGGCAATGGCTCGCATTTGCGTCCTTTATCCTCTCTATTGGAGGCTTGGGATTGTGGAACGTGTTGATTATGCAATTATACAAACCAAAGCAGCTGCCGATATTTTTTGTTGCGTCGGGGCTTTTTACCTGGGGCCAGGACCGAAGTTGGTGGGCGCTGCTTCTTATTTTGTTCACAGTGCCCATGATGTTTGACGTTTTGCTCAAGCTTTTTAAGTTTATTGTCAAGCCTAGTGATGATGAAGTGTTTCGCGTTTTCGAGAAGGACGTTGATATGCGGCGTCTTTTTGAGCAGCAATCGGTCGCGGAGCTCGCACAGGGATGGTCATTCCCTCGAGAGCCGTCAACCACTCGGCAGGGCATCGCCAAGGTTCTACGCAAGATTTTCGGGAAGAAGACTACCTTGGGTACGATGCCGCATGTGGACCCAGTCGTGGGAAGTTACGAGAATTCAGCGGCTACGCGGAAGCGCGCAGGGACCGATACCGCACCGACCGAGTTACCACCGAGTGCCGATGGCGAGGCGTTATCTGCAACGAATGTGCAGCAGCATCTTGGCGACTATGAAATTTTGCCTAGTGGAAAGCGAATCCGCATCGCGCTGCGTAATCGAGGCTGGAGCTTGACTGACAAGTTCAAACGCAAGAGCCAGGACGATGAGGAGGAGGATGTGGACAAAATCATCGCCAATCGGTTGAAGGGGTTGGATCCCAATGCAGAAGCTGCCAACAAAGTCTAATTTCGTTATCGACCGGAGGAAATAGAATCAAAAGTAGACAGAACAATCACCAAAGCCGCAAGTTGTAAGCGTCGAGGCTTGTAGACTGAGCTCTTCCTCTCGGTAACAAAAGGTGTGGCTACTCCAAAGCACGCCGAATGTAAGAGGCATTCTGTTCGAGAGGTCCCGCTTGTGCATGTGAGTTGATATGAGGAGTGCTAACCATGTGCCCCGATGTGATCTCATAATCACTGCGCTTGCACGATGCCTCAATCACCTCTTTTAGCGCTTCTGTCGGGAAAACACGCGAAACCGAGAGCTCAGGCGCAAAAGTTGAGATAAATGCCCATCTTTGCTCCTGACGAACCGTGAGATGTATACTGTGATTCACAACACAGCCAAGTCGTATGTTGGTTTTATGGCCTACTCATCGATGAAATTCACAACTGAGATTGTAAGTAAATAAGCTATAAGAGAAAAATGTCGTATAAAGAGAAGAAGATTGTCAAAAAAGATGAAGCTCAATAAAATCGGTCCAGCCGTTCTTAATGAGTGGTGGTGGCATTCATCGAGAACGTCCAAGTGGGCGCTACAGGGTTAGTGCTGAAGATCGTCGGCGCAGGCGGAAGACAAGTCGGGAAAAACTTGGTTCTGATCTGCGAGAAGAATCCAAAGAAAAACCTCTTGTGCAAGCTTCCGGGAACGACTGTAGTAGTGAAGGTAGTGGGCGAGAATATACCAGGACCAAGCAAAACAGTACTGGTGACGGTCTCAATCGAAGGCGCGTCGGTGGTTTTTCCGATTGGGCTGAACTGCATGTCTGTTGTAGTACCTGGGTTCGGGTATTGTACCGTGTCAGGCAAAGTTTCGACTCTAGTCGCGTTGCCACTATCTACTGCTTCCTGAGGAACGGAAGTCGTGGTACCTGGGACAGGGGATTGTGTTGAGGTTGTGGCAATTGGATTGATCGTGATGGCAAGGCTACTGTTACTGAGCCCAGTCGAAAGAATTCGAGTGGTGGTGCCGTGGAAGTAATAAGGGCGACCATGATGAGGGCGTCTGAACGGCCAAAAGCGTCCTTTTGGACGGTAGAAGTATTGGTGGTGGCCGGGGTGCTTATGTTTGCCAGCCGATATCTTGGGCTTACTCTGCGATTCTGCAATAGTGCTGGGGTCGATGAACGGAGCCGTGGAAGGGACAGCCCAGATCTCGGAGACTTCGTCAGACTCGGTGCTCGGATCGATGAACGGAGCAGTGGAAGGGACAGCCCAGATCTCGGAGACTTCGTCAGACTCGGTGCTCGGATCGATGAACGGAGCAGTGGAAGGGACAGCCCAGATCTCGGAGACTTCGTCAGACTCGGTGCTCGGATCGATGAAAGGAGCAGTGGAAGGGACAGCCCAGATCTCGGAGACTTGGTCGGTCTCAGTACTCGGATCGATGAACGGAGCAGTGGAGGGGACAGCCCAGATTTCAGTAACCTCGTTAGTCGTGGCACCCGAAGCAATTAAAGATGAAAAGGCAACTGGCCACGAATCAGTGATGACGGTGCCATTAATGGTGCTGGGGTCGATGAATGGAGCTGTTGAGGGAACTGCCCAAGTTTCCGTTACAGCGGAGACGACGCTTGGATCAACTAGCGGTTCGGACCAAGGGGCGGGGACTGGGTCGGAAGTTGTGGGCTCACCGATGGTACTCGGGTCAATAAACGGCGCGGTCGAGGGAACTGCCAATATCTCGGAGGCACGGACCGTTGAAGTGGACGGGCCAGTTGTCGGAGCTGACCAAGACACTGGCCAAGGCTCCGTGATAATGGGCGCGTTAATAGTGCTCACGACAGTGGAAGATGTGGTCCCGATGTCCGGCAAGTCAGACTCAATGCTGGGGTCGACTAAAGGCGTGTACCAAGAGATGGGATACGGCCCGAGAACCATAGTGCTGAAAATACTAGGGTCGAAGAACGGCGCAGCGGACGGAATAGTCCAAATATCAGGCAAGTATGTCTCGGTGCCCGGATCAATGAAAGGTGCAGTCGAGGGTACGGCCCAGGTCTCGGTAATACCCGACAGAGGCGGTTGATTGGCATCGCTCTCAGCCATTGCGGCATTGATAACAGCAAGCACAAATGCAAACACTTGCGAGGACTTGGTCATTTGATCTACTCTCAATTAGTTGAGGGATACGGCAACTCGAAAAGATTATATATTCGACGAACGACATGGTGTATGTCATTTTCGGGCCGATGGCATTCGCGATTTTTTGCAGCCTATTTCGGTGGCTGCGATTTTGTGGCTTTGAACAATCGAAACGGGACTAAAATAACGCACAATTACGCCAATCGTGCGTTCCGTGCCAAAATAATTTCTTAACTTTATTCGGCTGTGATTGACGAGACTGAAGCAGAATTCCACAACATCTGAGTAAGCGCCGTCTTCATTTTTTTTCGAGCTGTAAGGGGAATTCGAAGCTCAGCACTTAACTTGTTGTATGACTGGCCTCACGAGCTCAGACATGACCTGAACAACCCTGATTCAATTGCTGGAATCTGGACATTTCGATTGCACCATAACCCTAAAATCCCGAAAAAGCCTTCAAAGTATGTAGAAAGCGCCCTGTTCTAGAATCGTCAATTTTCGAAACAGTTCACCCCTTTGCTGTCTGGATAAATTCCATGGACGGCTTTGATTTAGTCGTCGAGGACGAACCTTAAATTAGGTTTTCCCTTTACCATAATGAATGAAAAAGATTCACTAGCAGGCTTTTAACCGAAACCTATTCTACGATTTTAAAATTCTTCATTCACGAGATTTCACCTCATTCATCTGGCTGTGCATCAATAAACCACAACATTATTCGCAGTTCTGCGGCCATTTGAATTGCTGCGAAATTTTCTTTTGTGACGACGACCCCTTAAACCCCCTCCGCAGCATTTTATCACAGCCACAGCAATTTAGCTCAAGACTTGCGACACCTCGAAGCGGCCAGCTCACCTGTAGGTTCAGTTCATTAGAACCTATTGGTCCGGTAGCCTGCTTGTTGCGCAGACTGCTATTATTGCAATGATTCACTAGTGAGTATGACTGCAAGCTATCACACGCTCCAGTCCAGCATCACAGAAGACATCTTATCCGCAAAGAAGCCACTAATTATCCTTCATGGGTAGCGTAGATATCTAAGCTTGTGTATATCCTATATGCGGATAACTTTGAGTCTTATATGTCCGATATAATCTGTCAACGAACACCTAATTAGCGGGGCTCAATTTGGGTAGTAATACACAGAAATACCGCTTTCAGCCATAATCTTTTCTTCATAGGACAGGGGAGCTTCTTTATTAAATGCTTGTTTCCTTATTCGGACCTTAATGACAACAAACGTGTTACCTGCTTTTACGATACAATCGATCAGCGTATTTGAAAATAAAAGCATATCATATCTAGAAGTATAAAATGTGAGACTGGTCCGGCCATTCTTAGTTACTGCTGGTGGTGTTCACCGATTGCGACCAACTGGTCTGCAAAGTGCTGCACGTGGTATAAGTCGGGGGGGCAGTGGTAGCACATCCTGGAAACCACTTGGTCTTGAGGTGCGAGAACCATCCGAGGAAGAATCTCTTCTCCAACGGCTCGC
>JAKTSS010000039.1:0-49018 GCA_030580355.1 Debaryomycetaceae sp. yHKB357 | reverse complement strand
GAGCCCTCCCATAGGTGCTCTCGGCTGATGGGGGAACAAGCGCCAATCCGACTCCAGGCCTTCCCGAAATACGGGCCCTATCAGAAAACATCCCTCCCGCAGTACTCAAATCGCGTGATAGCCGCTCTAGATCACCTCGCTTCAGTTTCAGAGTTGGGAAGTGGCATGTGACAGCATTACGTAACAAAGTCCTGACAAGATGTGACAGCGCCGCCTAGGGGTGGAAGCTAGGGAGAACCGGGGCCCGAAGGCTTGCTTGGTATCGTATCCATCTCTTTGAATTATCTTCCATTTGGGCAAAATTGGCGCTTCGGACTTGTCGGTAACAGCAATAGATCGGACGACACGATTTGTAATCGAGTGTCTTGTTCTTATTGGAACTGATCGGTGGATGACCACATTCTATCTCAACAAGTAATAGCGGCGAATATTAGACTTTGGTTTAATAGAACGCTGTCAATCACCATAAGTAGGCCTGACGAGTGCTTGCGGAGTTGTATTGACAGTCTTTAATACGTGCGCCCCGCGGCGCGTCACTATAAGTCATCAATTTTTGCGTGTCAAGCTTGCGCGAATTAGCCGCCAGCGTACTTTGCTTGATCTCAATGGCAATCCATCAGTCTCATGATGCTTGCAAGAGTCCCCAAATATCTGCTCTACATCTGGATGATCACCTGTCTGTAACTGCAGTACTGGCATCGACACGGGGCCTCCACTTCGTCAAGAATTCGAGCTGTGCTTTCATTTCACTGTTGGGGAAAGCACGATCCTTCTTGAGCATTTCGCCTGAGGTCCTGCAATGCCAGCTGGCTCTTTGACCCAGACGATCGATAAATGACGCGATTGCTTTGCTCGTACTATCAAAAGATGTCTCAGTTTCATCACTTCTCGAGCCTCGCCTTATCAAAATCGACTAGGCTATCCGTGATTCAAGCTGATCCGTCCTTTTGCCTTCTCGAATCTCCTACGTTGTGATTTCTCGTTATGCCGACTTTTTTGAGAAGTGAAAGTAGTATCACGACCTGTTAGTTTGCTCTACTCTTTTGACCTCACGCTTCGACGACCATCTCTCTTAAACCCGACACTCAATAAGGGTGGACGAAATTTGTACTCTGCTCATCAATGGTCTGTACGTACTGGCTTATGTGTCAGGATAACAGGATTGCGAAAGATAGTTGGGATGCTCAGAAGCGGAACGATGCGGTAAGCGGCCTGGTGCAAATCCAGTG
The DNA here is from genome assembly GCA_030580355.1 of Debaryomycetaceae sp. yHKB357. Classification (NCBI taxonomy): domain Eukaryota; kingdom Fungi; phylum Ascomycota; class Pichiomycetes; order Serinales; family Debaryomycetaceae; species Debaryomycetaceae sp. yHKB357. The sequence continues at coordinate 47,789 of JAKTSS010000039.1, read as the reverse complement.
CGCGATGAACCTTACAATCTGCAGAGGTATTTCTGAGCATTAGACTACACTAAGATGAGTCTCGACGCAATCTCGCGTTGCAATCCTATCTTGGCGTACCCCGATGTCTGTAGCGGGTGTGATACCCCGCTTGACCACATAGAACATTGAATGAGCGGTATTTGAGGGTGATGTAGCGATCACAACTGTCCATTGCCTTTTCTGGGTTTTGCTAATGGGGTATGCGAAGCAGGCTACTTTTGAAGGATCTCCATCGCACCAGTACACAGAAAGTAGGACTGCTCGCAAAGAGGAGGAGATTACCCAACAAGCTCGTGTGGCGGTGAGTGGTGGCTAGCATGTGTGTTGGACCTCTAATGCCGGTGATTATGACACGGCGGAGTCTCCAGTATGCTAAATGAAGTGCTGAGTTTCCTCGCCAGGGTCTTGTCAGCAGTACCAATTTTTCAGCCACGTTCTCTGCCTTCTCTAAGTGGAGCATGGTGACCGAGTTTCCTCTGACCAGATCAATGGCGTTCCTAACGGGAGTGTTACCTCTTTTGCGTAGGTTTGGTTTGACGCTCCAACTAAACTATCTATTTCCATTGCACAGGTCGGTCTCAACAGTGCCGAAATCCATTGACAGCTATGCTATGAACTTCTCTCAGGGTTAAGACATCGTTCCTGTGCTCGGTCCGACTTTATTTGTCTATGCGGCAACCGCGTGTCAATGACTACTTAGTCATTTCTTATTGGCGCACGATCTGCTGCTTGGACTTCTGTGCGTGGTATTGGCCGTGACTGTCATCCTTGTCGTGTTCGCGGTCTTGGACGCACCCGTGGTAGAGCTGCAACTACTACTAGCACAAAGTAATTGTTTCTTGCCCTCTTACCTCAATTATCACAACGCCACAGTCGTCTTTGTTCATATACCTCGATATAGGCCACGGGGGCCACGTCGGCAGCCGATTTGGCCATGGCGGTGGGGTGGGGCTCTGCTGCAGAAACCGGCGGCGGCTTGAGATGATGACGCGACACATGCAGCTCAATATTGTTCAGCTAAAGTTCATCTTCACAGCTGTAGGAACCATGTGATTCGATGATGAGACTATAGACACCGTCGTAATAAGCCCTGAAGCTTCTTAGTAGCACAACTTGAGCTACCAAGACAAAGCATTGATGACTTGGTCAGTAGAAACTGACAACACAAGTGCCACGGACCAAAAGGCGTGCATACAGTCCTAATATATACACGTGATAGTTGCACGTGCTGATTCTAAATTGCGCGTACGGCTGGTAAAGCACTACTTGGGCATAAGCCGCCATCGAATTGGAGCATCAAACGTTGGGTGCTGGTGGAATTTTTAGAAGCGTCTGCGAGTTGCAGGCGTCGCCGAACGCGAAATGACCTGGATGAGCATATAATTTCAAACCCTTTACCGATTATGTTCGAGCCCAAGAACTAAATTCTTTGAGACAGCATGTGAATAACTTCACAAAAGCTGCTGATTGAGGCTCTAGGAAGACGTTCAGATGAAGTGATACCCACTACAGGCTTGGCTTTACTGTAACTAGAATTCTTTTAAGTACGCAGTTTCTGCTTGCATCCGCTCCCGGTTTCTCATCTTATGCCGATTTCAAAATATTCAAGTTGTCCACGAGAGAGTTTATCTCCGGAAAATATGGCTCGAATAAAGAGCACTTTTCCTGAACAGTCTTATGAGAAGCTTCATCATCAAGCACAGATTCGTCAGCCATATACATGATAAGTAGCTCTATGATCTTAAAGTTCAAATTCTGCTGCTGAGAATTCACGTCCTCTGGACTGGGGGTTGCCAAGTCGCGTATTTCCAACGGCAAACTCTGCATGGGGGTCACGAGTCTGAAAAGTTTGATGACTTGAGCGCATCCACCACAGGCTTCAAACATGCGGTAGTTGCTGATATTCTTCAATAAAACATGAATAAGTGTCTGCACAAAAGACGTCTGAATTTCCAACACGCCAAACGTAGAAACATTGTCATAGAAATTGTTCTTTCCGGCAAGAAGATCAATGAAAATGGTCATGCAATCGGGTACGGAAAATAGGGCACGCGAGCGCGGGTGAATAAGCAATAAGCCTTGGAGGAGACTGTTGCAAAGAATTATATCACGGACGGCCACAGATCTCACACCCAGGCGCGCAATCAAACGATAATACTGAATGATTCGGAAAGTTGTGTTGTACTCGAAATCGCTTTGGAGGTCGCAAAATATCGAATAGACTGAATTTGTTGTAGCAGGAAATGCGCGAGAAGATGAAATCAGAGGCCCTAGAGATTGAAGGAGCGCATACAACCCCTTTATACCATGGTGCGTGTCTTGCGGATCTGTCGATGATAATGCCGTGTTTATCTCTGTGACTCGGCGGCGCATGCCGTGACTTGAGAGCAGCGTTTGACTGTTAAGAGAAAAGTGAGATGGGGTTCTAAATTAAGTAACCCATCTGACTTACAAATGCAGATGCTTCAACTGGTGCAAAGACTTGTGTTTTCCATCGTTTCACCACTGTGCACTACCACAAAAGCAATTTATAATCATAGGACGATATTTACATACAGGACTTGCTAAGTTGGATAATTCGATAGACCGTGTCCCGCATTTCTTCCTCGAGGCAACATGTGCCGCCAGATCAACACTCGCTGAACGCTTCCATCCGCTGTCCCCGGAGTTGCTCATCTCATAAATCAAGCTCTTCAATTTCAGTTTTTGCTTTGGAATTAAAGCTCGAATCACTCCGTCCTGAAAGCCCCATTCAGAAGCAAACAGCTAGCGTCCAGTTATCTGACATTTATTGATCATTCATCTATAAATACGCTACAAGTGCGGTGGATAGACAAGAGCAGTGGATAGACAAGAGACGTGGATAGCAGCGCCATAGTCTATACTCTTCTAAGAAACTTTTCTCACATATAGAAAGCACTCACAGCTTTCGGTCGCTCTATCCTAGACTCCTTTCTTCTTGGAAGATTTTAAGAAAAATTTACCTTGAACTGCCCTGGCTATCGCAATCCAAGTATGCTCACGAGATCGACATTCATTGGGTGCGTTACTGCCATAGCTTCTTCGGCTATACAGGCTTTGGGAATTACGCTTCAACGAAAAGCGCATACAACAAGTACCGGCCTATCGGCCCGTGCTGCACGCAAATCGCATCGCATATGGCTTGTAGGCATATGCCTCTTTGTCATCTCAAATGTCGTGGGGTCTTTGATTCAAATACAGACTTTGCCTCTTATTGTTTTGTCACCGTTACAAAGTATTGGGCTTGTATTCAATTCCCTTTTCGCGTGCCTTCTTCTAAGGGAGGAGCATTTTACTCGCAGAATAGGGTACGGGACTTTTGCGATCGCGGTAGGTGCCTCAATTGTCGCGTACAATAGTGGCGCGACTGATTTCAACCCTTGGATTGGAGATGGAGAGGGTGGTGGAGGAGTCTCTCATCTTCAGCGATTTAAAGAAAATGCAACTCAGGCAGTCTTTTTAAGATGGTTTTGCTCGACAATCGGGCTACTGTTAGTGCTAGCTTTCGCCTCCACAAGGATGATACGCGAATCATGCAAGCAAAATATTGCCGGCGCAGGATTCGGAATCGTCAGTGGAACTTTGACTGCTCACACTTTTCTTTTCGCTAAAGGTCTCATAGATGTTGGAGACGCGATGCTTTCGTATGAATATTCCGACTTTCGTGCTACAATCCGGTCTCCCATTTTATTCATCCTTGTTTCTTCTATTCTCGCCACGGTTGTGTTGCAGTTGACCGTATTCAATATGGGTTTGCGTTGCCTCTCATCCCTGATACTATACCCTCTATGCTTTCTTGTTTTCAATAGTGTCAGCCTTGTTAATGACATCCTTTTCAATAGGCTTTTGCAGTCGGGCAAATTTCGCTTACCGATTCTTTCTTGTGTGATTTTTGGGCTTTTACTCGTGCTTTTTGGCGTCGTCTTGATAAGCTGGAACAAGCGTTGTTCTCGGCTGCCAAAGCCCTCATCGCCATATTCTGACGACTTCTTCACAGCGCCACGAGAATGCTTTTCTTATGAACTGCGCCAAATGTTTCTTGAACTTGGACGACGGACTCCCCAGAACAAAGACATCGCCACGGCTAAAGGTAGAAACCACAACAATTTGGTCGAAACAGCTGCCATTATGATGTGCTGAAAAACATCAAGGATTTTGAACAGAGGAAGCGACTCTTGAGGATCGTGCGTCAAGACGCAATATACTGAAAAGAAAGATGTTATGCACGAAGAGTAGGATGCGCATAAATGCATAGGGGACTGAGGGTATATGATGCTCGATTTTGCGAGAACAATCTTTTGCTGAAATGAGCATGCGAATTTCTCATATGCTTCTCTTCAAAGATTAAAGTTTCACAAGTCTTCTTGTCAACGTATTGTAACTGCCACGCTGTCTTACCCGGCTCATCCGGTCAGCATAAGGCTTTGGACGCTGGTGCAACTGTCGAAATAATCTTAGTATGAAACGATCTGCAACTCAAATAGTAGAACGGTGGTCTGAATTATACTCTTTGTAGACGGATATCGCTACAGTGACGCGAAGTGGGTTCGATAGAAAAATGGCCGTTGCTGATGATAATGAATTTGTATATTAGTTCAATGCTTAGAATTTGTTTCGACTCGCTGTATCATAAATTGTTTAGGTCACCAGTAAGTAGCATCCATCTAATTTCCGGCAGAAGAGAATCTCCTACGGCAAAATGCAAAGCATCCCAAACAACAAAAAAACACTCTGATTCATGTTTCATCCAGTGCATATCAAGCGTTACAGAAGGACACCTTGGACTGCCGAATTCCTAATATGGTCTCTTAATTGCGACACAAAACACAACTACGTGAGGGCTAACACCATCAAATGAAAAAGTCTTGATCGAGTCCGGCATATCAGATCATTTTATAAGAAATTCATATCCCTGCAATGAACCAGAGATCCTGGGAATGACTTAGGCTGGCATGCCATTTTGACGCGCGGATTCGACGACTTCTACCCGCGTTATGCGCGAATCACAAACGTTTGTCAGCGCGCTGATTGTCGAAATAAATCCGCGATCAAATGAAACTGTCATCATCATCATCATAATATTCATCCTCATCGGATTCATCGGCCAACTGTTCAAAATTGACCTTGTACCTCAACAACGCACCGATACCACCGAACCCTTGAACAAATTGCGCTCCTTCGGACGACCGATCGGTAACAAACTCCAAATTGGCGCCAAAGCTCTTGTAGTTTTCAGCCAACCATTCCAAGAACAACTCTTCCTTGACAATTTCCATCTCAGTTCCAGTCTTCTTATCAAGCTGCCACGACTTATCAGGGAGATCGGGGTTTGAATGCGCAATAACCTCTTCACCTTCGATGTCTTTCAAGGTGTAGCGTAAAATGTTCAAGTTCTCGTAAACAATAACGGTCTCACATGCACCCAAATCCAAAGCCTTTAAAGTATCGTCAATAGAGTAGCAGAAGCGTCCCGTGTCCTGCGAGATTTCATCGAAATACTGATTCAACAATTTCTTCTCTTGAACAAATTTGACATTCGCCAATGTTTCGGCCAGTAATTCGATGGCCTGGTTGAAGCCGTTCTCGCCTCCGTACGACACATCGACGATTTTTATGACCTTTTGCAGCAATCTCAAATCGAACAAGTCTGATTTTGACAATTCCGTTTTGAAGTCGGCAGAGCCCGCAAGAATTAATCCCTTACAGTTCACCTTGTCATTGGTAATGAAATTTTGTACCGCCACCTCAGCGACTTTGCGGACGTAGTTGTGTCTTTTTTCTTCTCTTAAACGTGAGAAACGAAGAGCAGACTGACCACCTCTGCCATGCTTTTTGGGTAAGTCAACGGTGAACTTGTGCAATATTTCACGGGTATTTCCCGAGACCGCTCCGAAGAGAGCTCCGTTACCATCCATGACGATAAAGCCGAAGCGGTCATCATTCTCTAGCAATTCAGCCAATGCTTCAACATGGAACTTGTTGTCGCATAAATAGAGCGACGTATTGATTGGCTTAAAAGGCTCAAAGTCGATGTTCAACTTTTTCTCTTTACCCTCCGCAGTAAGAACGTCACCACAGTAAACGACTAATCCGTTCGGCGGCACTGAGTTATACAACTTCAACTTTTGCTGAGTAGAAGTGATTGCCGAAAGCACCAGCAAACGATTGACCCTGGACTTGATATTCGAGGCAGTGCCGTATTCTTCTGTCAACATTTTCTGCATTAACGAGATTTGACCTTTTGGAGGAATGACCAACGAAATCATCGATGTTCCATTACCACGCGCCATTTCTAATGCTTTGATCAACTTTTTGACCTTCCAGATCTCGATATTCTTTTCGGCGTCAGTATCCATTGTGTTGATTTAACAGCCTAACTTGCTTGTTGGCACCCGCCGAATTTTTTGGCAGTTTGAAAACTTTTTTAGGACGTGCGCAAGCCAGGAAATTTAGGCGGGAGCTGGGTTGGACCTCATCGCAACCGCAAAGGGAGCCATCTATACACTGATCAAGACAGTATTAAAGCTACACATGTACAATTTGTCGCGACACACACACTCGTGCAGCTCATATTTTGCGACATGAGCCGCTTACCACCAGGTGCGATCATAAGCTCTCCGTGTCGCCCTCAGAATCGGCTTCAAGAGTCACATACTTCTGCCGGAGATCTCGCATACGTTCCCGATCGATACTATTACCTAGCCCCATCAACGTTTTAGAAATTGCCTCAGTAGCTCCAATTAAGGGTCGAATGAGTATCACGGGCGACAGCTTGGCGATTTTGGCCATCTTGTCAGGGATGCTGTCTGTCTCAGCTACATCCTTTCTGATCTTCTCAAAGGTTTTGGATGTCATTTTAACAGTTTTTCCCATGGAGTTGTATGCCATTTGCAATCCACTTTTAACGGATTCGGGCTGGTTTGCATAGAGACTGATCTTCTTGCCATTTTCGGGCAAGTCGGCCACATCCAAAATAAGCGACTCTGACAGATCCCGTAGAAAACTATCGCCCGACTGTTCTGCATCGGCGACGGCCGAATTCAATACATAAGCGGACCGAGTGAGTAACTCCTGATTGTTTCGCGACTCATCTATATCATACTGGCCAATGTCGATAGGTGGATGGCTATCCAGACCAGTTGCTTTCCAAAACTTCCTTCTTTCCCCACCATCTTCCGACACACCCCATTCTAATCGCGATTCTGATTGTATCACAACTTTGCCTCCGCTGTTTGAGGGGGCCTTTGAACCTTGACCACCCAAGTACGCCTCGCCTTGCTCTAAGAGTGATTGGGTGCCACTAGTTACCTTGGCGCCCATCATGAGAAGTTCATACCCGGCAGTCTTTGCAAACTGCGTTGTACCCTTTCGGAAGCCACGAACTACGTGACCGTTACTTCTCGCATATTCGTGCGCCGGCGCGGAGACCAAGTCACGAAACCCTTCTCCAATATTGACAAAAGGACGGAGAGGCGCCATCCCTGCAAGTACCGCGATAATTTGCTTTTGTCGGAAAGTCGGGGCCCAGGCATCCACGAGAGCCGCACCCACTTCAGAAAGCCCCATCATACCGTACCGCTTCACGCTGGGAAGGTTAATGTCAGCACCATTTAGTACAAAAAAGTTGGCCAACTCACTAGTGCGCCCAGAGCGGATTCCCATATAGTCGATTCGCTTTGGTTTGTAGTCCAACTTGATCTTGAGGCTACTCAAAGTCACCTTTTGGAAGTAAGGTATCTCTTGTGGTGCAAGCTTGAACCTGTCATCGCGGAATTCAAAAAAACGTGAAAGAAATCCAAGCGTATCTTGATCCAAGTACGCCCTGAGAGGCAAAATTTTGACTTCAACAACATTCTCAGTGTAAAGTAGATTCGGCTCCGGGCGGAGACTGTCAATTCGAAACTCGACAATATTGCTATCAAGTTCCCGTTCTCCCATGATATCCATGTATCCCAAGAACATATTCCAGGTTGAAGTTGGCACATTATCATACATTTTAATATCTTGAACGTTCACGCAGATGCTACTAACAAGCGCTCCATGAGAGGTGGAAGTGTCATACAAAAGCAATCGCAATTTGACGTGGCGAAAATCAGCAACAAAATTGTGGGATTTTGCTCTATGGAGAAGAAGATTTTTGTAGTTTTTGCCCATCTTGATGTTCGATTGGGCCTTTTCTCTTGATGTGGTCTCTTGCGCATGTCCCTGTAATGTTTCATTTATAAGGGCCGCCACATGCACAGGATCTGATGATGGATGCATTGCCAAATGAAATGAACGGAAGAGTGTCTCCTTAATTAAATTGGAGGCAAATCTATTGTTTTCATCCGAGTCTCCAGCTTGCACTGATTCTTCGCCGCCACTGGTACCGGTTGCCTCTTGGGATTGCAGCGTATGACATGTCTCACTATCTCTCTTGGCGCGTTCCAAGTTGCGCATGGCTCCGCGCACACATTTCCTGGTTTCTTTCCAATCGAAACCATCATAGAGATACACTCGAGTAGTTTTTGCGGACAACTCGACATCAATTGCAGTGCACGCCATCTCAGAATTCGTGTGCGGCATGTTCGACTGGCTGCGATCATCGACGTTAAGCTTTTCATCAGACAGAAAGAAAGATGAATCCACGTCTTTTAAGATGTTTATTGGGTGTTCTGTATTCAACCTGTACTTTTCACTCGGTTTCAAGTTGAAGGGTAACGTCAAATCCCCTACCAATTGCACAAGTGTGTGCATTGAGTCAGAACAGAGCCTGATGTCACAGTCACCTAGTGCCACAGAAGCCTTCGCCCGCGCATCGCTGTCATATTTAGCGAAATCGCCCAGGATCGAATTAAAAATTGCAACGACCACGTAGCCCAAGTGCCGGAAGTATTCTGCGTTACCCCACTGCGCCTGACTATCCAGGATCCGCGATTTATTGTGTTCTTCAGGATGATTATCTGTGCAATCGGTCAAAGCTATCTCAAGCTCGTTCAATTGAAAGCTTGCGTTCATCAATCTATTCTCCAGCTTGATGTCTAAACTTCCGCTTGCAATCAACAAGTTCGCTTTCGACGAGAGGGAGCCTGGATTTAAGCCTACAACGCAATCTTTCAAGATAAACTTGAGCGTCACATTGGGCTGGCTTTTCGGTAGACCTAGCGAAGCAGGGCCACGGCCACTTCTCTCCAAGTACACAGCGTCGAAGGCTTTCAACCACTCAGTGTAATACTCAAAGAGTGCATGGTGTAGCAAAACACGCACCTCCATATCTTGCATCGAGTAGTCATACGAGAGCGAGACCATTGATGCACCACACATTTCGCCACACTTGAGTTGCTCAACAAGCTTGCCATTGATGTTGGACTTTTCACTAAACGCATTAATGACAGTTCTGGCAATCGAGCCATACACCTGAGTATCAATGGTGTAGCAGTCGATGGCATTGAGTAAGAATTTGAATTCCTCGAATCCTGGATAAGGACTTGTCAAGGAAGCAACGATTTCTTCAATTTTGATCAAGATGGCCGCTTCAACCCGACTTCCGCGTGGTATTGAATAGGGCGCTAGCCTGGCCACACGCTGCCTCCCGGTTTTACTCTTTGCGTGCGATCCTGGGATGCAATCTTCATACTGTTCGGCGAGTTCTGCGACGGCTTCGTTTCTCGCGGTTAAAAAGTGCGAAACACATGGTAGAAGCTTTTCGATGATTTCGCGATCGGTACCAAGAGTAGCACTCTTTATCCAACATGTAAGTCGGGCTGAGAGACTTGAAGTCGCATACGCATGTGCCAGTAGTCCAACACCGCTATCGATCTTCGACTTAAAACTCTTTTTCTTTGTCTGTACAACAATTTTTGAGATCTTTAAAAATACATTAGGCCTCAAGGTTCCGCGCTCGAATAAGTTCAAAGAGATATCGGATATCTTCAAATGCGTCTTGCCAAAGTCGTAGTGTATCGGGGATATGGCGAATTGTAACTTCCAGTCGTCACTGATTTCAAGATTGAGGGTAGCAAGCGATGTTTGTATGGTGAGGTTGGTTGATAAAGAGGACATTGGTTTAGCATGGGGTACACCTGTTTCAAATTTGAGGGTTGATCGTGGCTTAGATAGCCTAGAGAGATTCAAGCTTAGCGCCGAGTAAGAACGCAATGCGTGTTCCAGAAAATTGCCCAACAACGTCCAGACAGTGATGCTATTTAAATCCAAACACATGGTCGCGGGCTTCGAAAGAAGCACCGACACTTCATCGGCGATATTTGGAGAAGAAGCCGTGTGCCACTCGAAACGCAAATCAGCTTTCAAATCAATGTCCGCCTCCAGACCAGTTGGAGTGCCGAGATTAGTGCTTGTCAGATTTTCCTCAAATGAAAACCAAGTTTGCCTCTCCCCGTTCTTTCCATAGCCAACTGCCTTTATTTGCCTGACTCCTCCAAAAGCCAAAGTTGCATCTTTTCGAACATAATTTATCTGTTTCAAAAGTACCCTGGTGGCTTCGGGTTTTTTGATGTCTCCCAGATTGGTTATTTCTGAGTCGACGCATATAATCACATTTCTTATGCTCAAACTATCGAGTATCTTATCCGAATCGCATGCATTGGACTCGGATGATTCTTGAGTCACATCAGTTCTAGGACTGTCGGAGTCGTTGAGATCAGCTTTTTCCTCTCGAGAAGCGTAATTGGCGGCGTTTCTTGATCTTGTTTCTTTCAGTCGAAGTGGGCGATGTTTTTCACCACGTTTGAGATTGCGCGAGAAGCTATCCATGACCAACCCCAGCGCAGATAGAAGAGAGGGAGCGCTCACGACAATTGTGCCGATTTTGATATCCAGTTTAGATATGGATGAAGTGCCCTCATATTTGAAATCAATAAAGTCCATAAATACCAAGGTGTGAAATGCGTTTTGCATGGGCGCTTGCGAAACGGCTCCTGGCTCGTGGGACAAGGCACTCATGTATATTGATGCTTCTTCTGCCATGCTCCACTTGGGACTCGGCGCGTTTGCTTTTTGTCCCGCGGGAGGCGATACCGTTCCACTATGGCGCACAATCTGAGGCGTGACAATCCTCAAAGCGGTAATTTTTATCAGTCGTTTGCCGTCCACTGTCTTCACCTTTATCTCTTCTGCGATAATGCACACATCCAACGAGTCTGTAATGAGCTTTATGTTCAAGTTTCGAATCGTAATCAGTATTTTAGCGACAGCAAGTTCAACGACGCGTTGCATAACCGAGCCAAGGGCCGAAGGCTTTTGATCGGATGAGTCAGGAGACCCAAGAGGACTCTGGTTATCTGAGCTCGAAGTGTCGGTATTCAGATTGCCGTTCGAAGTTGCATCAGATGCTGCAACATCGCCATCAAGCAACAGGTTCGCCAAGCTTGCCGTGCTTTGAGCTAATGTGTGCATTAGGCTATCATTTATATTTTCATCAAGGTCCATTTTAGGCGAAAGCACGATATCGACGTCATTCGCCAGGATGTTTATGCCGCCTCCTGTGATAAGAGAGCCCGTGGTAGAAGGGGCAAGTTCAACAGTTCCTATACGACCATGTCTTAAATGGCAGCCTGGTACCCGCCCAAGCTTATCAGGGTCCACTGTAACATCCCGCAACACTATATTGTTGAGAGATATTTCTTCAAGGTTTGGTATGTCTATACCAGAGAAGAAGGATAGTTGCTGTAAAACATAGAGAAGGAGGCGCTTTTGGACATTTTTGGGGTACCACAGAGGTAGCATGCGGAAGAATCTAATCCGAAGAAGGTACTAAGAAGCGGATTTTGTGGTTGTTAAGTTCGTGATGCCGACTGTGTGGGGTTGCGGATAAGAACAAGTCGGAATTTAGCCGCTCTTGAGGCACTGGGACAAATTTGCAAAAAGCACGAGGATCTAATTGTCGGAGTGTTAATCTTTCTTCGGGAATCTAAAAGGAATACAGGTGTACTACCTCAGAGGCTTCCTTTCTACAGAAGACTTGGGATTCGAATAATGCCTAAAAATGTACTCCCCCGATAAGCGAATTCCCCCTGCGTACAGAAAATTGGAACGTGCACGACAAACCCGTGTGGTGCAGATTATTCATAAAGCGGTCACTGGATCTGCCTTGTGTCACTGAAAGAATCCGATGAAGGCGCTCGCATTCGCGTCTAATCTTGTCGATACTTCTTAATGAACCTCTCAGCGCGAGATGTTTTTATCGCCATGGCTGATTCTCTAGCCGTTGAATCACGGCAGGATTCCGAAAGGAGTCGATCTGTAATCAGAATGCTCTTCGAGGAAAAATGTGTTTTGGATCCGACTCCTCTTGACATTGATATCATCATCGCTAACTCGCCTTTTTCTCGTCCCAATGGATGACTCCGGCGAAAGAAATAGTTCGTTCAGGTTGTTACCTTCTGGCCTCACTGTGGGTTGTTCGGCAAAGCCATTAGCGCCGATGTGGCTTCTATTACTTGCCCCGGCAAGCAATTGTTGAAGCGAAGGAGGAGCCCTATAGGAGAGTATGTTTGTATCGGCAGAAACTCTCTGGATAAAAGATTTTATCGAGGCGTCTACAGGAGAGCACATGCTAAGGGTTTCGGTCAAGGCATTCAAGCATTGTTGTGATAGGGGGCATTGTAGAACTAGTTTTTCGAGTTTGCTGAGCAAGAAATATCTTAGTCCTGTGTTCTCTTTGGTCACAATACCTCTTGGATTTGAATCGATAGAATTTTGATAGTTCTCTCTGTGCGAATCAGAATTATGAGCGGGTACTGCCCTCGTGAGTTCGAAGATGGGATTCTCTTGCAGTTGAGCTCCGATAGAAATTGTGTCTGAGTGAACCGTACTGTCATTTGAAGATTCTTTAACCAAATAGCCAAGCCACTGTGAAAGCTGTACAGCCTGCGCTTCACCGGAGATATAAAACCCCACATCTTTTAGAATCCTTGATACTGGCAAGTTCTGTGCTTCAGACGAGAAATGACGCCATAGAAGATCGCATATTGTCAAGAAAAGCCGGCACATGAACGGCTTTCCAAGGTAAGAAAGCAACGGCTGGTCGACTTCCACATATTCCTTGCGATCGAAGCCCGAGGTTTTGCTAAAAATCAAGGTGTGAATAACTAGGTCAGCGCCTGAGAAAGTATTGAATCCATGAAGCAAGTTACCCCCCAAAAAGGGCGGGATCATCTTGACCCGCATGATACCCGATGTGACCAGAGAGAATGTTTGAGTGGTTTTGGATCCCCTGTTAATGGCGCAAAGCAGATCGCTTTTCGTGTTACTCGCCCGCCGGAACGCTCTATATTTTTTAACACTCTCAATAACTCCACATGTGTTGATTTTGTGTTGTATTTGACCAGTAATAGAATGAATATGGCGTTCATCGAGAACGATATCAGCCGCGATCTTCTTTTCTTGCTCTTCTCTGATCTTGGCTTTTTCTTGGCGTGTCAGGTACGGATTTTGTTCGCGTATTGATGTTGGCTCTCTCTCGTCAAGTGCCTGCTCTTCGTTTGTACCAACACAATGATCATTGATTGAAACCCAGTACGCATCGTGAAGCCATTGCAACGCACGAGCACAGGCGATACGAAGAAGCGATAGTGATGGGAGGCCGTCGTGAGTGCCCATGTGTCGAAGCTCCACAAAGTAGTTCGGCACGCCGATGCTTTTGGCAAGGTGGGTAAGCGGCATCGCGTAGGTGCTCAGCTGGAGTGGGTCAAGTAGTCCATTGACAAAACGAATTATAGCCATCGCATACGCGAGCTGTAGTACCAGCATGTCAGTTTTGTTGTCTTCGTCCATAAGTTTAGTTGAAATTAAAAGTGATGTCATTTCCACAGCATGAGGAACTCTACCGCGGCTTGCAAAGGCACGCACACGACGTACCGCCCGTTGACGCAAATCAGGACCATTTTGACTCTTTTGAGGATAGAACCAGCTTTTAAGGGTTACGAGATCGTCAACGCTCTTGTAAGCTGTTATTGTTGGGTGAAATGCGCCTGGTGAGGCTTGAGATGACATTTGATACCCTCATCCTGTTCACAAATCCCATGCCTGATTATTGTACTCGTCTATATGCCGTACCAACTCAACGCATTGACGTCGACCTCGTACGACAGTCACTCACATATAAGATGTTAGAAATTAGAGCTTTACCCATCCGCTGGAGCTGTAGCTGGGGCTCTTGTGACTCCCTGTGTCATATATAGTCTATTTATGCGATTCAATACAATCTTCCCCTAACGCTAATATTATAAAGTGCCCCCTCTCATCTTTTTTGCCGCTACACTGTATAACAAGTATCAAATTCTCTCTTTGTGCCCTCAAGCTCACATTCCTTGGATTTTGGAGTAATTATATACGCACTGAATGCGACGGAAAGGTGTCGCCCCTTCAATCTTGTCCATACAGTGACTCCAAGCGTATCAAAATGATACGGACATTATTTCGTCACCCTCTTCGTATCTGCATTAACCTGCTTCTTCTTCTGGTTCTTTTGATTCTTCTGAGTCTTCAGTATCAAGAGCTTGCTCGCACTTTTCTTGGCGCGCAAGTCATCTAGAGCATTGACCTTTTCATGACCCAAAACCTCCTTGTGAGTGTTTCCCGTCACCATTTGGTGGGCTAAATTCTCGAGGCTACTGGTCAAGTAAGAGCGGCGAGTATTATTGCGAATAGGGTTGGCCAATAACTCGCGCAACTCATATCGGACTACCTTTTGTTGTTCCCGCGTCATGAGTTTCCCCTCTTTCCGCTTCCGTTGTTTTTTGATCATATCGTCTTCGAAATCTTCGACATCTGAAAGGGCATCTATCCCTAATTCCTCTGCTGCTTGTTTGACCCATGTGTCTTCCTTGCGGGTCGAGGTTGACGAGACTTGTGCGTCTGCCAATTGGCTTGCGAGCTTGACGCGCGGCTTAAGTTGTGTTACTAGGTTCAATTCCACTGGCAAGAGCTTCACGTCTGAATGTAAATTCGGCTTTCCCTTACTCAAACTCGTATTTGCAACGAGCTTCCTCAACTTGCGCAATGGGCCCAGGGCTTCTTGAGGCGAGCAAAACATTATCAGAACTCCCTCCTTCCCGGCGCGAGCGGTTCGTCCCAGGCGGTGAATGTATATATCCGCGCTTCGGGGTAAATGATAATGCGCAACATGGTCTATTTGCGGAATGTCCAAGCCTCGTGCGGCAACATCTGACGCAATCAAAACTGCCGTCTGGCTTTTTTTGGATGCTTCTCGGAAGCGCTCCAAAGACCGCAATCTTTGTTTCTGCATCATTGATGAATGGATAGCAAAAGCCGGAATGTTCAAATTATTGAGCAAAGGGACGAGGCGCTTGACAGAGTCAATCGAATTCGAGAAAACCAAGGTCGATCCAGGGTACATGAGCAAAAAGTAGTACAAGTAAAGATCGCGTTCAGTGGCTCCGCATTCGACGAGAGCCTCCGTGATTTGACCAGCGACGATTTCCTTGGGATTCGCGTCCACAAGTGATGGCTTAGGATCGCGAAATTTGAGCTTTGAGTTGAGCAATTGCAAAATCTCGTCGTCTTCCACAAGCGACGAGGTGTGGTTTGCAGTGGATCCCGGAGTCCGCTTTTGAAATTTATCCAATTTTCCGAAAAGCTCGCGAGCAAATGTCGCGCTGAAAACAAGGGTCTGCCATTTCCACGGTTTCACCTTCATTTGAATACGGGTCTTGCCCATGATGTCTAGTATTTTCTCAAATTCTTCGAAATGACCGTCTTGAAGCAACCGATCTGCTTCGTCTAGAACAAGAATATCGGTACAGGAGAGCCGCTCGCATAGGTCCGAGTCCTTTTCGATTAATTCGAGAAATCTACCAGGAGTGGCAACAATAATTCCTGGGCCATGCAAGAGCAAACGCTCCTGTTTTTGTATCGAAAGGCCACCGGTCACCGTCACAATACCATGCTGCAGCAAGGGAGTGAATTTTGCCAACTTTGTCAAATGATCGACGACCTGGTGTGCCAACTCGCGCGTGGGGGTGAATACTATACCGGTGGGGTGGTTAACGACCTTATTTTCGAAATTTTTCTTCACCGTCGGCAAGTTCTCAAGATACTTTTCTAGGATGGGAATTCCATATGCAAGAGTTTTACCACTACCAGTTGTGGCCTTACCAATTACGTCTTTACCCTGTTTCGCCAAGGGTATAGTCTCTTTTTGGATGGGGGTAGGTTTTTGAAACCCTAATCCATCGAGCGCATTGAGCACAAACTCGTTCAAGTCTAATTTTGAATCATTATCGGTCCAGTGAGGCATACTGACACTATTGGGCAATTCCATATTGAGCTGGTGAAAAATATTGGTCTCGAGCTCATCTTGAGGGTCAATGGCATCGATCGCGGGCTTTGCGACTTGGTTTGCGGTGTCATTTGAAGGAGTCGTTTCCTTTTCAGCATCCAGTAGCATCATTGATTCATCCTCAGAGTCTTCAAAACCGCAAAACTCATCCTCCAGATGCACGTCGATATCACTGACTTGCTCTTCAACAGCCGGTGCTGTATCGTCAAGCATGTCCTGGTCTTCCAGTTCTTCGCTCCCTATTATTTCAGCTTCTTCGTCAGACAGTTTTCTTGCTTTAGATTGATCCTTCACAATAAACTGTGCCTTTCCGTTAACGATTTTCACGTCAACTCCGTCTATTTCCTCGAGGCCGTAGCATCCTGAGAAATCGTTGATGTTGTTGGGAATGTCCACCAGCTGCCAGTTCAAACTATCGGCCTTAACAACTTTTGAAGCTTTGCGGATCTGCTGCTTTAGGGAAGGTGTGGCTTTTTTTTTGGATTTCAGGGCGCTATCAAACGGCTCACTCGTTTCTGAGTGCGTTGAGTCCCCCGTGTCAAGCTTCTTTGCACCATTTGTTTTCACTGCTTTCTTTACAGTCCCCACGCCCTTCCCAGTTTTCAGACCGGGATTCTTGGCTCGTTTGGTCGAGGGCATTGTGGGGTGTTGAGGCTGTAGGAGTGGAGAGGCACGAAAAAATAACGCGATGAGCGTTCCCAATGCAGGAATTCTCGGGCGCGACTTCTTGGATGCACTTGACTTAATTTGGATGAAACGTCCGCGCAGGAAACAATATAGTGGAGTGCTATCACACAACCACAGAGTGCGACCCATTGGCGCGAAATCTGTCCCAAAGTCATTGAAACCACAGCGAGCCCGGGCTCTAATACGGCGATTTCACGTACTCCAAAAGGACCGACATGCTATCTTGTATAAACTACAAGAGTATTATACTCTGATTGATGAAGAAAACTATGAAAGTGTCCTAGGAAGCGCGTATATTTCGTGCAATACCATGGATCTGAAGGATGAAAAGATGACGCTTGTGCAATCCTTGGTGAAAATCGACGCCGAGATTTCCGCGTTGGGAGGGCTTGAGACATACCAAGTTGCGTCCAGTCAAGGCCAAACGACTACACGAGGCGGGGACTCGTCAAAGAAGTTAGTAGAGTGGCTTCAAGGGTACCGCTGGAAAGCAAAGCCACGAGCACTCGAGATCGGGTGTCTCTCGCCGGAGAACGCCATATCTCGCTGCAATGTATTCGCCACAGTCACACGTATCGATCTCCACTCCCAGCATCCGTCAATTATCAAGCAGGACTTTATGTCCCGCGCCCTTCCTGCGCTGGACAATGACAAATTCGAGGTGATCCTGTGTTCTCTCGTCTTGAATTTCGTGGCGACGCCGCTGGGTCGAGGAGCCATGTTGGCACGCATTGCACGTTTCATGAAGCCTCTGTCTCTGAAGAGCCCAAGCATACTTTTCATAGTGCTCCCATTGGCGTGCGTGAAAAATCTGAGATATATGGACCGGGCACGCTTTGAAGAGATTTGCGCGAGCTTGGGCTTTACTACAGAATCGTATCACGAAGGAACCAAGGTTGCGTACTGGTTGATGCTATGGTCGGCGAAACATGTTTCATGCAGAGAATTTTCCAAAGTCAAGTTGGTGGATGGCCCTAAGCGTAATAATTTCTGTATCACACTAACGGGTATGGAAGAAGGGCCTTGACACGTTGGGAAATCTGTCCGCTTTTACGGACGCCTAACACGCCTGTTCACCATGTAATTCGAGATTAGCAGCATCGCACATCGGCTCGGAAACACTTTACGCGTCCAAGGCCGGCATTTAATAATAAATGAGGGGGGGGTGGTGATAAGCGAATAGCTTGTGAAACGTCAACCGCATACGTTTACCCCTCCTTAAACATACGTCGTCAGCGATTTAAATATAGTTTTATCATCGTACCGTGCCCCGGATTAGCTGTTCTCGTTTTCGAAAAGCAACGCGTGATGCGGCGCGTATTTTCTATCATCGTCACGAATGAGACGCCGGAAAAAAGGCCGGAAAAAAGGCCGGAAAAACTGTATGCAACTTTGAGGGGGCCGCATTTTTCGATGCCAAGTCCGCCGAACGCAGAACTTCTCTGCCCGGATCCTGTCCCGAAGAAACGCCTTTTTTTGCCGAAGCGAGGGCGGTGATCAGGTCTGGGCATATCGTGTTATGCTTCACATTAGACAGGCCATCAAACACCGGCAATACAGCCATGTGCGGGGGCCGCGATGACGTCCGTCGTTTTTATGGTGATGCAAACACGATACGAGAGCGGGCGAATCACAATAGTATTTTTTAACGACGCACCCCACTTTCCGTTTTCTCCGGCGAAAGTTCACGTTAGGAAATTACTTTTCTTACGGAGATGGATGGTTTTCCGTCCGGAGATCAAGTCTTCCCGTAGCGTAAGACTCGTTGCGGGGCCAGAATAATATCTGTCTTTACGATAACCTTTTTCAACTATAAATATCAAGTCATCTGCCCCGTTTCCTTCTGGAACAATTCATCATCAACAACAACAACACACGATGGCCATTGCACACTTTGAAGAAGCTCCCGCTATTACCCCAACCGACCTGGCTGTCGTCCCCGACAAGGGTTCGGTAGACGGCGAGATATTCGCTGACTCTACCAACGCACAGATCGAAAAGCCCATCTCCGCCTACCTCGCTATCATTACATTTTGCTTATTTATCGCTTTCGGCGGTTTTGTGTTTGGCTTTGACACCGGTACCATTTCTGGCTTTGTAAATATGACTGATTTCACTCAGCGCTTTGGACAACTCGAAAACGGTGTATACATTCTCTCCACGTCTCGTGTTGCTATTATGGTGTCCATCTTTAACATTGGTTGCGCTGTGGGTGGTGTTGTGCTCTCCAAAGTCGGTGACGTTTACGGCCGCAAAGCAGGATTAATGTCATCTATGGTGATTTACGTTATTGGAATACTTGTGCAGATCACCGCATCGGCCCACTGGTATCAAATTTGTGTTGGTCGTGCTATTACTGGTTTGGCAGTAGGTATGGTCACGGTCTTGGCACCGCTCTTCATCTCTGAGTCTGCTCCGAAAGTTATGCGTGGTACCTTGGTGGTTTGCTTCCAGTTATTTATCACGTTTGGTATCTTCCTTGGCTACTGCATCACCTACGGCACCAAGCGCATGTCCAACTCTGGTCAGTGGAGAATCCCCTTGGGCTTGTGCTTTTTGTGGGCTCTCTTTTTGGTGATTGGTATGCTCTGTATGCCCGAGTCGCCCCGCTACCTTATTGAGAAGAAGAAGATTGAGGAAGCCAAAAAGTCACTCGCTCGCTCCAACAAACTCTCGGTGGAGGACCCTGCTGTGTACGTTGAGTTGCAATTGATTCAGGCTGGTGTTGACCGTGAGGCATTGGCAGGATCGGCTTCGTGGATGGAGTTGATCACTGGAAAGCCCGCCATCTTTAGAAGAGTTGTTATGGGTGTCATCTTGAACTCTTTGCAGCAATTGACCGGTGCCAACTACTTTTTCTACTATGGTACCACTATCTTCCAGGCTGTTGGATTGAAGGACTCATTCCAGACCTCCATCATCTTGGGTATTGTGAACTTTGCATCTACCTTTGTCGGTATCTGGGCTATTGAGCGATTTGGCCGCAGAATGTGTCTCTTGACCGGTTCGTCGTGCATGGCCGCTTGCTTCATTGTGTACTCTACGATTGGATCGGTTCACTTGTACAAGGGCAATGAGTTCAACAACGACAATACCTACGTGGAATCTGGAAAGGCTATGGTCTTTATCACTTGCTTGTACATCTTCTTCTTTGCCTCGACCTGGGCTGGTGGTGTCTACACTATTGTCTCCGAGACCTACCCTCTCCGCATCAGATCAAAGGCCATGTCGATCGCCACCGCTGCCAACTGGGTCTGGGGTTTCATGATCTCCTTCTTCACCCCCTACATCACCAAAGCGATCCACTTTTACTATGGCTGGGTTTTCACTGGCTGCTTGTTGTTCTCCATCTTTTACGTTTACTTTTTCGTCAATGAGACCAAAGGCTTGTCGTTGGAGGATGTCGATGAGTTGTACGCACAAAAGGTGTTGCCGTGGAAGTCTGCCAACTGGACTCCGCCCTCTGTTGAGGAGATGGCCAACACCACCGGTTTCGCCGCTGACCTCAAGCCTGAGACACAGCACGTTTGAGTCTCTGCCACCTCAAAATTTCGTTGTATCATTTCTCCACAAGATTAATGCGTCCAGTGACTGGTTCACGATATCGCGAACTTATAATAGACTATGTATATTTACTTTTACGACTTATGTTTAATGATTGAACAATTTTACTTTACAGTTTTGGTAGTATTACGGTGTGCTATACTGAACAAGGTTGTAAATCATACTCTAGGATTTCCCCCGTCCCCACAATAAACGCGTCGGAAGTGACTTGTGCACTTTCCGCGCTTCGGAGAAGAGCCATAATGTATTAATAACTTGAGCCGAGCATGTTTTACAAAAATGTATCGTTTTGAAGCAATCCCCCGCGAAATGTGTCTTACTTGCAACCGAGACGCAGAAGGAGAGATATGAGAATTGGACATTGCACCAGGACAGTGATTTCTTGGATCTCGGGTTTTATAATAAGAAAGAGCCTTAAGACGTACCCATAATTGTTATTACATCAAGCACAAATGACCACGCGGAAGATGCACCCATGACTTTCATTGGAGGCGCACCACAGAACCGTGAGAACGAGCCGAGCCCCAAAAATGTTTGTCATCGTATCACGTGTTCTGCCTAGCTCTCATGTAAGCACACCCCAGACTGAACTGAGCAAGCCTCGCATAAGTATCGCCCCACAGCATGCCTAGATATCTATTGTTTGCTGAACTATACCCTAGTTGAGATGTCGATACAATCAAGCAACCTAAAAACAGAACTAGTAGCGCTCAAGAGCATTCGCAGGCCCCTACCTCCCGTGTTGGATCACCAAAAGATCGACGCGATGGCTGCTACTTTAGGGGGCACGCCCACCGCTCTGGCCACGTGTGCGATAGAGAACATCACTGCCGGTGAGCTACCGCCAGTTGATGTCTTCAAAGTGAAAGAACATGGCCGGGAATTCTACTTTGCGTTCGGCGGGTGCCACCGGTTGCAAGCGTACGATCAGCGTGGTCCCGATACGATGGTGCGTTGTCGCATTTTGCCGGCAACGAGGCTGACATTGAAAGTGTATTTGGGGTCGTCGGTGGATCGCATGTTCGAATAGGAACTTGCCGTCATAAAGGTTCTCAAGCGATACGTGTCATACCTGAGCGATACAGGTCCCTCAGCAATAAATGACTTTCCAAGACATGAATATCGTGTCCAATCCATACACGTCATACCCGAGCAAGAGACACGTCATACCAAGAACTAAATATCATACACCAGCAATAAACACCATACACCAACAATAAGTAACATACCCCAGCAATAAATATCATACCCCAACGATAGTTGATACATGTTCAAGCTGGACATCACTCATTCAACACACAATAAACATTGGCACATGAATGTGCAATAAATATATCACCCTACTTTGGCCGCCATCTCCTGCTCGTCCCTTTCAAACGACTCGCGGTTCCAACTCAACAAGTTAGGGTCGCCCGACTTGCGCGGTCTCACCAAGTTGACAATCAAAAGCAAAACGCTGAGCACGCAGCACAAGCCGCCTGCTGCGATCCAGCTGTATCCCAAAAAGTTGTTTTTCCCACCAATAATCAGCCGCTGCGACAAGTAGAGGTACTTTTGGCCGTCGTACGGCAACACCGGGAAATTGAGGCCAATATGGATCTCGTACACGCCTGCTTTGAGCACGTCATTGTCGTTGCGCAAACGTAGCTTTACGAAATCCGGTAACGCGGCCGGACGCATCCAGTTTTGAAACTCTTCCCACGTGGAAATGTCCGGAACATTGGTCTCATTGTAGCCGTTGGGGAACCGTTTGGCCCAGTTTGGAGGAGGCACGATCTGAGTATAGTTGTACTGCGTCTTTTTGAACCTATTCTTGTCAGTCAGCCACGCAATTCCCTTTTCAGTCATTTGGTAAACGTCGGCGTTTTGAGACTGGTTCACCGGCACGAGACTCGTGTCAAATGTGTCGTTGAACATGCTATTAGCAATAAGCCCACAGGGATATATCGGGGTGCCGTTTTCGTCGGTGGATAAGGGCTGGCAGTTTTGACCACTGGTGTTCTGGATCACATCCAACAGTGCCGCATTTCCCGTGATCTGAGCCTCGGAGTAAGACTTGACGTAGCGACGGTGGTTTGCGTAAAAGTTGCGCAACCTGTAGAATAAGTATACGGGTGCAGACCAGTCCTTGGTAATCTCAAACTGAATTTGGCACTGCCCCATATCCCCGAGATTCTCGTCGTCGACAAGCCGCCACACTGCGGGTATATTGGGCTTGTCACCAGACTTGTAGTTGTAGACGGTGTAATTCAGGGGGATCTCCAGCCAGTAGGAGGTGGCGAGCTCGCTGCATTGGGAGTAGTCAATCGTCAAGTCCTGGACGATATACAGCGCGTACCACATGGCCACGCCTAGCGGGATAAAGATGACCGATATTATAACAAGCAAGGGAATGACGGTCTTTGCAGTGAAGACCGGGTTGTAAGCGCGAAGCCGCTGCTGGCGGAATGCGTTGTCGCCCGGGCGCCGTGACGAGTGCTTTGGAGGCGGAGTCTCCTTGTCAGAGTCCGAGTCCGACTCCAGCTCATTAGCGTGCTCTGCGAAGTTCAGGGACCTTCGCTGACCCGGCCCAGGTAAAGATCCCGATATGTGGTCGCTGTTCTCTGCTGGCATGCCTCTGTGCTGTGGATATAGGCGGGAGTCGTGTCGTGGGGACTGCCCTATATTTTCCCTGTCACGATACGCAAGTATTGCGGTGTGGATGTTGTTTGTTTTAGTGCGGCATGGATGTTGTTTGTTTTAGTGCGGCATGGATGCGTTCTCAGAGAATTGCAGCCACTGTTTTGGCAAGACTTTGGCGCACGAGAGTGTTGGGGAGCCTAGGATTGGAGTTCTGGCTGGAACAAGTGACATTTCAACAGATTTGCCTCAAGTTCACCAAAATTGGTGAAATTGAAAATTGAGAAATAAAGATTCTTGGAAAATCCAGATTCCTTGTGGTTAGCTGTACAATTGCAAAGCTTCCTTCATCGAATAGAAATATTTCATTCCATTTGAAGCTGTGACGCGGTGTAAGCCGCAGCAGTACCAGTGCTAACATCTCTCCGTGTGCATCCCAATACCGAACCGCGCTAACAATTGGCGCGTCTCAGTCATAAGCGAGACGTTTCTTTTGTGGCGGGTGATGCAAAAAATAAAATCGCTTGTTGTTGTGGGTGGAAAAAAAAGCGCGACCCGCCACTAGAGCTTATCGCGTAAAATCAACCTGAGAAATGTCTGGCACCGGGGGGTCCCCCACCCGCCAATTGCCCCCAAACCGCCACCCTCGCGACCGACTATTGTACAAGTTCCGTGAGAGTCTGCTGGACGCCGACTTTTCCCACGAGTTCGACTCTTTCTTGTCCCCCATCCCCCAACCTGCCTCAGCTGGTTCTGACGCGCTCTCCCACAGCCCCCTCCCGCCTCCGGCTATACCGGCTCACGAACACCCTTCGAACCCGGCAAGCAACAAGGAAAACGTCGAGCCGTCGGTGCCGCTTGACCCGCCGCTACCGCGTCTCACTGTCGACGACAAGACTCCTCCCAGGGCTCCGCTTGCAAGCTCAAATAAACAACAAACAAAGTGCTCCCTAACTCCCGCCCAGAAGGTCATTGCTGATGTGAACACACCCTCCAATATCCTAAAGCAATTCCACTTGTTGCAGAAAATCGGACGCGGCGCCTCTGCCACCGTCTTCAAGGCTGAGAATAAGATAACAAAGGCGGTCGTTGCCATCAAAATGATCGACTTGAATCCCGGCGAAGAGTCTGCGTCCATCAGAGGTGAAATAGACTTGCTTAAAGTCTTGAATCACCCGAATATCGTCAAGTACCACGGGTTCATCGAAACACCCACCGTGTTGAATGTTTTCCTAGAATACTGCGCAAACGGCCTGTTGCGGCAGCGGTACGTCTTGTCCGGCCACGGCTTCTCCGAAAAGGAGACCAGGCATTTCTCGCGTCTGATTTTGCGTGGCCTCGAGTATCTACACCTGCAAGGTGTGGTTCACCGCGACGTCAAGGCGGCAAACGTTCTCATGACGCTGGACGGAGTGATAAAGTTGGCCGACTTTGGAGTTGCCACCAGCGTCTCAGCTCAGAACGCTACCTTAATCGGCACGCCCAACTGGATAGCGCCAGAGATGATCCGCGGCGGAGAAAGACTTCGCACGGCATCCGACATTTGGCTGTTTGGGGCAACCGTCATTGAACTCTTGACGACAAAACCGCCGTACCACGATCTCAATCCCATGCAAACGCTCCACGCAATATCAGACGACGACTGTCCCCCGCTACCCAGTATATGCTCTTTGCTGTGCAAAGACTTTTTGCTCGCATGCTTCCAGAAGCTGCCCAATTTGCGCGCAACCGCATCGGCATTGCTAAAGCATTCTTGGCTAGGCTTGAACAGCGATAACACAAAGAACAGTGACGTTGCAGACGCGGCGGATTCCTCTGGGGTTGTTTCGCATAAATTGAGAAGAGTCAAGAATGGTCTCCCTACTGATGTCGCATCGAATGAAGCTGTAAAACATAGCGCACAAAGCTCGATACCCCACAAGCAGGCTCCGGAAGACATTGATAACGAGGTTGAGGAAAAATGTTTGCGGCTAGATGAAAGTATTGGCCCTATTGCCGCCACACCTGCTGAACCGTTCAAGCGGAACTACTTGCAAGAGTATGCAGAGAACGACAGCGAGCAGGATTATGGCGATTTCCACGTGCCGGTCTCGGAGAACTGCGCCCGCAGGGGCAGCCAGGTGGTCCGAGAATTGCCGTGGGATCTTGCCTCTAGCCAAGTCGAGTACGACCCCTTTACAGACTTGGCAGTCGCTGAAGTCAATACCAATGAGCTCCGGGTACAGAGTAAAATGTCTGTCTTGGTGACCAGCCTAGAAAAGCGCGTGCTCGAGCTTCAAAGTCCCGCGCAGGAACCCCCCACGGCACTAGCAGACCTGGTGAAGCGCATTTTGTACCTTGTGACCAAATACCCCATGCTGCAGCAGGTGTTTGTGCGCAAGCACGGAGTGCTAACGCTCCTTGAAATCTTGAACAGCGCCGAAAGTTTGGGTCAACATGACCGCTTGTGGTGCTATGTTCTCGCGACCCTAGTTCGCGTGTTTGCCTCAGACAGGTCTCTGTTTGAGAGTTTCTGCTTCTTGGGAGGGATTCCCAAAGTGACGCAGTTTGCCCACCACCACTACGATACCCTGGTGTGGGTCCAGATTGCGCATTTCATTGATTTGTTCCGCCACTCTGACATTGCTTTGCAAATGTTTGTTTCCAGTGGGGGGATTAGCGTTGTGGGCACCATGTTGGCGCGGGCGCCAGCACGCGACCCCATAATTATAAAAACGGCCGCCATCGAGTGTGTTTTCGACATGCTCTCCCGCAACTTGACGCGTTCAAAGTCCGACTTGTGTTGGATCTTGTCCAAGCATGGCTTGTTGCACTGGCTTGTCCAAGTACTCTACCACTATGTGGGCGCTGCATCGGCAGCGGCCGGTCACGTTACGACCATCGAGCCGGCGATGACGACGGCAGTTTCACGCATCATAAAGATATTATGGTACTTTAGCAATTCCGATCCGCGTGTGCGTTGTAACGTCTGTACTCCAGACATGTGCGTGCACTTGATGAACGCGTTCCCGCACTTGGATCGCGAGAATCAACTCACCATCCTATTGTTCTTCAAGTCTCTTTCCTGTGTCCCGCAATTGCTTGAAATGTTGCACAAGGCCAACATTTTGCGTTTCTTGGTCGCGCAGCTCGCGGAGAATCCTCCCAGCAAACCACACTACAAGGACTCGGCGAACATCGTGTGTCCCATTCTCTATAATTGTCGGTACGCTATGCACGATCCACTCATTGAAAGAGAAATAGTGCAGCTTGGGGTGGTGGCGCTCTTGGAGCGGCTTGCGCGGATTAATCTTGCCTTCCGGCAGTTTGTGCTCCCCATTCTTTGCGAGTTGGCACGTTGTGGCGAACTGGTGCGGCTTGAATTGTACAAGAATAACGTGCTCGACGTGTACTATAACTTGCTTATCGACCCTTACTGGCAGGCCAATGCTCTCGATGCCATTATCCACTTGGACCTGAAGGACGCGGTCAAAGTGGGGCTTTTAAGCCCCCAGGCCAAGTCGTGCTTGGTGCTGGCGTTCTTGATGATCAAGGTCAGCAACATGGAAGGCGCACTCGACAGCTATATCGGCTTGATGAAAAAGTACCCGCAAGTGGTCCAAGCCATGCTGACAAGCGCGGTATTGAGCAACTTGAATCAGAAGCTCGTGTTTTACAGTAAAAACGCGGTGGTACAGGTATCTCTTTTGCGTGTGCTTCAAGTCTTGGCGCAAAACGCGGATGAGCACCGGCAGAGTAGGCAGCTTGGAGATACGCGCGAGATCAAAGCGCAGTTAAACCGCTTGTGTGCTCAGAGCCTGCAAGTGTTGGTCAGCAAACTTGCTAAGGAAACGTTGCAGTTGCTCCAGGATTGACGCCGTTAATGGTGGCTGCCCTATATATTTATTTGCGATTATAAAGAAGAAGTTAATTTTTGCTTCGCCTAGACGCGTAACGCATATTGCGCGTGTGAATTGTGGAGGAAAGTGCAGACGCGTAACGCGTATTGCGCGTGTGATTTGTGGAGAAAAGTGCAGACGCGTAACGCGGATTGCGCATGTGAATTGTAGAGGAAAGTGCAGACGCGGCGTCTCTTGTTTCACTCGAATGACTAGAGGAGGAATACTTGTTTAGGCTTATGCTACAGCGATGAGCCTGACTCCTGGGCCGCGCGACGACTATTGCCACCACCGGTGTGGGGTTTGACTCAAAAATTCGGAGCCTGGAATGTGTAATTTTTGGTGCCGGAGGCCGGTATGCAAGTTGAAAATTCCCGTCCACACATTGGTTTCTCGATCAGTATAAGAATGTACCCTTCCCTCCGCGCATGGCAGCTAGACTCTGGACTACTAGATAAAGAGCTTCATTCTCTTCTCAAAAACCACTTGGCGAGAGGCTTCAGTCTTCTCTCGCAGCGTCTGTCGCCGCTCGTGCCCTCGCCTCGAATTCTATCGCTTATCACGCGCCTACTTGTTTTCTACCAGACAATCTGGAAATCTTCAGCCTCGTACGGCGCGAGTCTCCACAACTTGAGCCTTTCGGATGGGAAAACCGGCCGTCCTATCGGATATCGCAGGAAAATAGCTCTCCTATTTGGAATAATCTCGGCTTACTTGTATCCACACCTTCGTACATACCTTTCGTCACAGAATGCAAACCCTACGGAATCGGCAAACAAAAGTGATTCAAAGTACAAAAGCGTTGCCAGTAAGGCCAACAATGTGCTCGCATTCATGGAGAAACTCACGGAGCTCTTTTCGTGCGCGAATTTCATCATGTTTCTAGCTAGTGGGCAATTTTCGTCTCCATTTCATCGCATTTTGGGCATAAAGATGCGAACGAGGCCAGAAAGTGACGCGATAATCAAGCGCAATGGAAATAATGTAAACTACGAGTTCCAGAATCGACAATTGGCCTGGACAATAATGACAGAGCTTGCGGTTTTCGCAGTACCATTGCTTCGAACGGGGCTCTTGCGGCGTCTTGCGTTCCGGTCAATGTTCACGCAATCAGATCAAGATCAGGCACCGCGTTTTGCAGATTTACCGATTCTGCAGTGTGCGATTTGCATCGCAAGACAAGACGAGTCCTCTGCGACTTTGGACCCAGCTTTCAAGAAATCATCCAGCACAATCACCAACCCCATGATTACAGAGTGCGGACACATTTATTGCTATGTTTGCATCGCGTCTCAAATCTACGCAGCCGAGAAGAATGGAGTTACTGCACGCTGTAATCGCTGCAACTCTGAAATTCGCGATTTCCGTGTCATTGGCACTCCCACCGTCGTCGAGAACGATGTTGCTTCACTTGAAGATAAAGTGTCCGACCCCGATAAGTCAAACCTGCTTGAACAACCACAAGTTCTGGAAGAGCACATGCTGAGCCTGGACAGTCAATTCAGCGAGGATGAGGAGTTCAATGAGGATGAGTTTGAAAGCTAGTTTGTGATTCTTGATTTGTATTGATTAAATGTTTCATGACCCTGGGATCTCGGACCGGGTACGCAGGGGTCCAGATTGGTGTCTGGAATATCAATGTGCATCTTTCTTTATGATGAAAAGTTAGTGTGACGTGAGGCCGCATTATAGAATTGAAGAGCATTTTCTGAGGTTCACGCTGTGCAATTATGGCCGAACGTAAGTCGCGCTACGCGTGGGATACAAGGGTTCCACCAATTTCAGATTTGAGGGTGCTAATTGTGGGGATGATTTGAATTGCTACGCTGCTGCAGCCGCTTCAGAGATCTCAACCTCAACGGCATAGGTGTAAGGTACCACCATGAAGCAACATGCAAACACATGAGCCAGGGAAATTGCGTGCTGTGGTCTCGAGCAACGATTTCGAGCAATAACCTCAAACGCTCACGAAGAAACAGATGACATCGCTGATACTCGAAAAGTCATGTATCCTATATCACTGTTGACGCTCCAAAGTACTGTAACATGTGTTTAGTGACCCACCAGAAATATTTACTTTATCAATTTGGCCAACAAAACCGCGCCTTTATTGTCGGTGTCTTTAGTCACTGTCTTTTTAACCTTTTTCAAGGCCTTATCGAGTTTTCCAAAAGCTGCAGCATGACTGCTCAGCAACTTCAACACTTCATAGACCGCGATCACCACAAATACCGCTTGTCCGCGCACCCAGCTGTCAAGCAGACCGCTTTGCAAAATTTCAGTCGCAATAGATTCGGCAAAGTCCGCACCCACGCCTGCTATCTTCACACCATCACACGCAACCACCTGTTTGGCTTCATTGTCCCATCTAAACTCGTTACCCTGGATAAGAGATTTCAACAACCTGGAAACAAATGGCGCTTTGTTGATCAAGTGGTAATCCTCCAAGACATCTCCCTTTACGGTGCAATCGATAATCGCATTCAAGAGAAGAGGTCGCGTAGTATCGTTTACTTTTTCGTCCGAGCACTCGGTCAAGATTAATTCAGCAACAAACTGGGCCGCGATGTTTACCGAGAGAATGCCAGAAAAGGACCGGTCTGGATCATCAGAAGAAATGGTAGCGGCAAGGGCCTCGAACATTGCGGGGACAGCCTTAGTGTGCAACTCACTAAATCTTTGCTCGCTGTCCTTTTTGCATGTTTTGGCGTAGCCCAACTTTTGGTACTCGAGCAACGAATTCTTGATAATGGGGGAAAAGTACTTGCCGTCCAAGCCCTTTATTAAGTACAACAAGGGACGACGCGCAAACTTGTCTTTGATCAAGCCCACAATCTCCGTCTTCTCCATGAAATCAGCGACTAATGCACTGTACAGCATTTTAGTATCATCGATTGTCATGTACAGGGTGATGAGCACATTGTTACCATGCTCGTTTTTTATCAAGGCATGCTCATGTGCCTTGAGACTTTTGGCAATTGTTTTCCGCTCCTTGGCTGTTGCAAGCGCGATCAAAGTGCTGGCCACTTGCGATCCCTCTTCGGTATGTACTAATTCGGCAAACTGCTCGGCCAAGAGCTCAATGAATTCGCGAATTTGGGCATCGTTCACTTCAATGTCGCCACTCAAGATTGTAGTATATTCTCTCATGGCGGCATGCAATACCTGGAAACCAGTAGAACCCTTTTCGACCGAGGCTTTGATGGTACCAAACAAATTGGCCATTATCAACAGTTTCTTTTCAGACAGCTCCTTTACAAGATCAAGCACGGTTTGGCCCTTGCCAGACTCGCGGAAAACTGCGTACTCTGCACCCCAAAACTCACGAATCATTTGATGCTTTTGCTCATTTGTAGCGTAAAGTACGTACAAATCTTCCACGACATATGCGCCTTCCCGATGTCTCATTAACTTTCTCAATTTACCATGGAGCTCATTGATTATAAGACCTCGACTTGCTTTTGACCCATAGTGCAAAAGCTTAATCAAGAGGTACTTGCCGTAAGCGGAGGTGGCCAAGGGGTAATAGTGACCTTTCATGGACTGAACGATAATATCTCGTCGTTCCTTCGAGGAGTATTTGACAAGTGTTTGCACCACCCGAGACGCATCGTGTTTCATGACCAATTCGAGAATCACATCCTTGGACAATTCCCATACCTCGTTGCACAATTTATCGCGCACCTGTTTGGGAGGAGTCGGTTTTGTAACTCTCAACTTCTCCCAAAGACTTTTGATTTGCTGTACCTGCGTACCGGACTTGCGCTGAAGTTTGCGTTCTGCAAGAACTTTACGCTGCTCCGCATGCTGTTCCTTGGACGATTTCTTATTGGGATCTGCTACAGATTCCGCATCTTTTGTTTCCGTCTCCGCGTCAGAATCGCTCATATCAGCGTCAGAGTCCTTATCTACAGCATCCAAATTGTCCAATTCATCTTGAGATTCCAGTGAAGAGTCCGAATCATCGCTACCTGGAGCCTTGGGGTCCAACTGATCTTCAGAAACACTCTCAGATTCGCTTTCTGAATCGCTCGCGGGAGTAGGTAATGATTTAGAGTTCTTCGCAGCGGGTTTTACGTCCTGCACTTTTTGCTTCTTGTTTGGGTTCTTTGGCGAATCCGATCTCTTTGCACGCTTAGCGACAGGCATCTTATGTTGATTCAATGTTGGCCTTTGAGATCTGCTGAGGGTGGAAAAATCGATGGGCATCTCATCGCGAGTCATGTGACTGCGGATGTATGAGTTGTATACAGGAATTGATATCGGCAGTATAATTCGATTGCCGAACGAAGTCGCGAGGTATCTCAGTTATCGCGCGCGCATTGCTGGAACTGTTTGCTCTACCTCTAGAATAGTTAACAAAAGCAATTGATATTACTTGGAACACATCGGATCCTTCTCCATAAGATTCACAGGGCTGCCTAGATCATGTTTCTCCTCTCCAGAACGATAAAGAGCAGCGTCTCACCCCGCATCTCGGCTAGCGTTTCCCGGATGATGTCGCATGCACCTTCATCCAAATCGCTCGTGACGGAAATAAGCGGTTTGAAAGAGTTTCAGCTGTTCATAACCTCGAACAAGCTTCTGTTGGTGGATTTCTACGCCACGTGGTGTGGCCCGTGTAAGATGCTCGAGCCAATGCTAGACAAATTAGCTGAACGTGTTCCCGAGGTTGCATTTTGCCGCGTGGATGTGGATAAAGTTCAGGATGTTGCCCGCGAATATACTGTTACCGCGATGCCTACGATCATTGCTTTCAAAAATGGAGAAATTGACGAGAAAATCATTGGAGTGAATCCACCCAAAATTACCCTGCTGATTCTGAGTCTCGTGGGTTCAGATATTTCCAAGAGGTAATTGCTTGTGATGATGCAGGCGAAAGCCAGGTGATCAGCGGTAAATACGGCGGGTACAGACCGACAATACTATAACAATTGTTGACCTTCACACGCATATCGTTAGAGTCTGGCAAGCAAGTTCTGAACAGGACTCAATCTATTGATCAGTTATTCCCTCGGCGCATCCTATAGAATCAAGTGTATCTCTAAATTGACCAGTATTGTGAGTGTGCACAACGTCCTGCACATGAAACCATGCTTTTTCCTGCTTCTAGGCACCGCATAAGAGTTACATCGCGGTACTTCTCTTGAAAAGCAGGATATCATGTTTAAACGAGTTGTGCGAGTCACGGTGCCAATTTTGTCGTTCGGTCTTGGCACTGTAGCAGTTCCTAAGCTTTCATTTTTCGCAAGAGCGGTTGAGGAACCGCGACACTCGAATGAAAACGCCCTCTCGTCCATTGCTAGCAGTCCGGAGTACCAGGAGTGCATCAAAGACCAGTCTCAAACACTTCATTATGGGAGCCTGGCTATACCTAAAGGGCATCGGGATAGCTTTGTGTCTACCGGATTGTTATCCGGACCCAAACTCTTTGGCATTGACCCCATAATATTCACAAACGACAAGAACAGGACCCTAGTTGGATTTTACCACGTAGGCCCCGAGATTATTAGCCACGATGGAAAAGTCCACAATGGGGCGATCCTGACGATATTAGATGGGGAATTGTGCAAGTGCGGATTCCCGGAGCTCCCCTCCAAGCGTGGCGTTACGGCATCCTTGAAGGTGGATTTCCACGCGCAAGCCGAGCCCGATTCGATCCTCAAGTTGAGCGCAAGAGTCACCGAGTCCAAAGGCCGGAAAGTTGTTATTCACGGGACTCTCCACATGCTACCTTTCACGAAGGAAAATAATAGCAAGATATGCTGGCTCCCGCCAGTACAAATAGCTACGTCAGAATGCGTTTTGGTGGAACCCCGGTGGTTCAAGTACGTGGCGTGGATGTGGCTGCCCACCCCGCAAACATGAAAATAAAAGTGCCATACATTTTTTTCCCCTCCTTGCTTGCCTGGGAGTGGCGAAAGTGTGGCGGCCGTACTCGGCAACCAGCGCCGCACTCGCTGGTCACGCCTTGCGGTTGTAGCAATCTTCAGGTTACCCCACATGGCTCTACTGTATAAATACCCATGTTCCCTTCCCAGATTCGCATTGTACCAACAACCTCATACAAGCTACTTCAAACATGTCTGACGCCGGAAGAAAAAACGTTGCCGATAAGATTGGATCCAAGATCACCCCCGACTCCCAAAAGTCTCTCTTTGAGCAGGGCAAAGACAAGGTCACCGACTCCATCGACACTGCAGTTGGTAACAACACCTCCGACAATGACAAGTCTTTGTTCCAGCAGGCCTCGGACAAGATTTTCGGCGACAAGTAGGTCAGCAAATCCTCGAGTTTATATAACATAATATTATAAGTAATTCAGTCACACCAGCGTAGTAGAAAGAGGGCGTCGCATGGCGCTACAGAATAGTGAAGGTGAGTACCACCTCGATGGCTCCACCCATTTCAATGTGTAGAGGCGCGGCGTTGAACACCTTTGTGAGCCCAGCAATGCGCATAAAAAATGGCTTGAGGTAAACAAGTTTGCTTATGTAACACAGCACCCACCTCTACGCGAAGTCAATTTAACCTACTCAACAAATACACAGTGCCCGGCAACTAGAAATGCCTCCAGAAGATAACTTCGCAGAGTTTAGAGCAAAGCAAGCTGAGTTGGCAAAGCGCGTGAAAGAGAAGAGGAGCGAGCTAGCACTGCTCCAGAAGTTCAGAGCTTTGACTGCATCACTCGGGGAAAACTTTCTGATTGTCAGCTCAAAAATCCATGATATGTCGTCCGGGAACGCCACTGTGGCCGATGTTCTTGAGTCGTGGCTGACTGCTATAGAATCCACGTCCCTCGCCTCTATCGCTTTAACACAAAATGCACCAGGAAAGCCTAACTCACTCCCAGCTACTTTAGTCAGGTTTCGAGTCCAGCTGGATGAGAACTCAGATCAAGAGTGACATACTGTGAATTAAGCTATATACCACTGGCATTCATCCGTGAGAGAAAACTATGATCGTCTCGCAATAATGAGCTGGTTAAAAATCTGGTTATTTTGTCATGAGAAGCTGTTGGATGTTTTCGCCTTCAAGGGGACGCGTCTTTACCCACATCATACACTAGAGCATCTATCCACTCCTTGATCCCGAAATCTCCTTGCATATCAGATAACGTCTTCAACAAGTCAGCGCTATGTTTGAGATTAGAGGCATCATTCTCGAAATTCTGCATTTGTTCTTGAAACTCGCCTTGATCTGACACGATGCTTGTCAACGCAGACACGAGTTTGGGCTCAAACGATAGTTGCTCGAGAGTGCAATACACGGCAGAGTTCTTCGCCGCCGCTAGTTTTTGCGCGTCCGACATGGCCTGCATCATATGCGGCGATGGTCTATTCTGGGAGAGCGTAATGAGTCGGAGCCACACAAGCTTCACATAATACTGTGCTTGGCCCTCGTGCGCTATGGTCTGGGCAACGCGCAATGCATCCGCAAAAGTTTGTTTCGATATTTTTGCCCCCGTCAACGACAAAAAGTGGATGAGGATTAGTGTGTCAAGCAGGTCGTTTTTAGTAAATGCATCATAGCTGGGGCGCAATACAGCATTCGCCAAGTCGCAGTCATTGGAATCGTTGACGATAGTTGAGGCAAACTGGTCCCACGAGATGGCTTCCGGCCTGCCTACCTTATTCAAAACAGTCTCGTAAAGACTGCGCTGGGCGCGCCTCTTTACAAGAGCGGTTTCGCAATCGTAAATTATC
Organism: Debaryomycetaceae sp. yHKB357; assembly: GCA_030580355.1. NCBI lineage: Eukaryota > Fungi > Ascomycota > Pichiomycetes > Serinales > Debaryomycetaceae > Debaryomycetaceae sp. yHKB357. Next base: position 12,993 of record JAKTSS010000039.1, on the reverse strand, counting down.
TCCTCCGTTTGCGAGCTTCCGTCTTGGGCCACAGCAGAGAGTTTTGCAAGTGCGAAATAAAGCTCCAGCTGTTTGGCATCGGCTGCTTGTGACCCAGCCACTTTGAGAGATTGCATCGCGCCGTCAAACTCATCTTGTATAACGTATCGTATCCATGCAAACTGGGCCGTTTCCTCCGAGTGTTCTTGTAAAAAGCGCCAAAGAAATTGTCGATAGTTTGAAAAATCGAGTAGAAGAGGCTGTATCAGGCCTGTGCGGATGTAGTAGCGATAGAGTTCCAGAGCGAAATCATATTCATACTTTTCAAAACACATGGCATAATCTGTCATCAACTGCAGATGCTCAAGCTGGTCTTGATCATCAACTGTGCCATCGAGACCTTCCAACTCTTGGCGTTTCGCTTCCAAAAGGTGAGCAAGAGTAGAGAAATCTCGCACCTGTTCCGCAATATCGCGTGCTTGCTGGTAACAGCCCAACGAAACGACCACATTCATCCACTCCAAGGACCTGGCAAGGCGCCATGTGCCGAATTCGATCAGCTCGGGCGTGGACTCGAGATTCTGGGCATTTTCGCGGTGAATGCAACTGGCCATGAAACACATTGCTTCGACCGATCGGACCACTTGAGGCCTCGCTTCCAAAGGAATAATGGATTCACGGTTCTCGTATACGGCACTGAATGAAGAATCGGCATGCATCAACGTCTCGAGCAGACATATCCACAGACTAGTGCGCTGATGGAGAGTGCTGCTGCAGCATCGAGTTTCAATTGCCCATACGCCATCGTGGATGCAAGCAGTAATCACTTGAGAAACAATCGAGGGACCCACGTCCGCTGACACGGTCCGTGCAATGAATGAAGCAAAGACGGGTCCAATAGTGATGATACGTTTGTCAAAGTAGTAACGGAAAGCGCTCTGTGGTCCTTTGTCGAACACAACTGCATCCACCTCTCCAAGTACTTGCTCAAGAATAGGTTTCAAAAGAGCAGAGTGCTGCGGTGCATCGACCAGAGCCCATAAACATTGGGCGACCCGCATCTGTTCTAGTGCATGCACGATATGGGCTCCCAACCGTATTTCCATGAGCCCCGAGAAATTTCGAGCGCAAAACGCGTGAAGATTCTCAAGAAGCGTGACGCGTATTGCGAGAGACGTTGTGACGCAAGGAAGACGTGCGTCTATATGCGGAGAAAAGCTGTCACGCACTTCGTCAATAATATTAAAAACAGCATCACATATCAACGATTCGGCAAAGTCTTGAGTAATGTCCAATTCGAGTTCATCTGAGGCCGCATATACCATACCCTGTTCAATTTGAGACTGGAGTACCGCGATCGGCGACGCTGCTTCAAGCGATTTCGAAGGTTCCATGGGTGATGCTGAGAGCGAATTAAATTTTTCAAAGCGTAATACACCCGATTTCTTGGTGAAAATGATGATGGCAGGATGCCGCGACTCTTGACACGACTCGTAGCCGAACCCCATGATTTCCACTGATGGCTTGAAGCGAACCATATCTTCCCATCGGGGTCTATAAAACTCAACGGTGCTCTTTGCTTTAATGTACGAAGTGTCGAGATCCGACACGAGTAGACAGTTATCAAACGCCACGAAGACCGTGGTGCAGGGCCCCGGGAAAAAGAGGCGAGGCTTATCCGACCGCACGCAAACACCAAGTTCTTCGTATTTTGCAAGGCGATGCGATCCATTCACCAATACTCCGGTAGAGTCAATGTGGAGCGTCGCCAAGACGAGACGCCCTCGGGAATCCTGAGGAGTGCCCACGTGTGCGAGGACGACATACTTGTTTTCATGCAGCGGCAACGGCCATAGATCAAAAAAGGTCAAATCTAGCGACGAAATCGGATCAAAGCCATCTATTGTGCTTTCCAAATAATGTTTCAACTGGTGGTAATATGATTTATTGTTTTCAACAAAGGGTTTCCCGGATGCAGACGTCATATGGTAGGTAACATAATCAAAGCGCCCCGCCGAGTCTTGAATCACAATCCCTTGCGAAACTCCGCGAGCAGTTATACTTGCAGTCTTTATCGAGACAATTTCGTCGCCAAACTCCACATCAATCTGTGGCGGGCCAAAGAGGAGATTTCGCAAGAACCCGCCACTGCGGCAAGGGCCTCGGAGCTCAATGCAAGAGAGGAGGGGCTTATTCAGGTAGTCTTTGAGGGAGATCAAGACGCAGCGTCTCCAGGACGTGGCCACCGCTATTCCTGCAGGCTCGACGTTTTCAGCTAGAGTGATATATTCGCCTTCATTCAAGGGTATTGTCGCCAGCAAGAGCGGATTATTTATCATGCCCAAGGCGGGGGCGTGGCTAATGGACTCGTAGAATTTGATAGACCCTGAATGCGAGTGTATTGTGAGCAATCCGGGGGCAACACTAGATCCTGACGCAGGCAGGGTCAAAATAGCGAGAGGCGCCAAAGGGTCTGAATCTATGGGGAACAGAATAGAGAGGGGCTGGGCATCGGTGGAATTATACGGCCATACGTGAACTGTCGACGATGATACAGCGGTCGCGTACTGTGACTTGCCATCGCAATATGCATTAGTAATTTCTGTGTCACTATTTTCGTCAACACCAGAGTTTTCCCGGAGGAACTGAGGCCATGCGGGAAGCCGCGATAGACAGAAGTGGCTATTCTTTGAGAGCTCGACGGGGGCATCATCGGCGAATGAGAACGATGCTGTAGACGTCGAAGAGACCGCGGGACCAATTGGCAGAACCAGGTCTACCTTGTCTGTCGTCTTACGAGCCTGGAACACATTCGAAGCTTTATTCGTCATGGACTTTTTATACTAACATACACCATATTGAAAAATTATGCAAAACAAGCTAAACGTCTCGGATAATCACGTGACCCGAATTACATAATATACTACCCTTAACAAAGACTGGTCACAACTGCTTCACTTCTTCTGTTTCTTTGGCGGGGGCATAGCCTCCTCCTCCTCATTGTCTTCCACGTCATCCTTAAAATCCTCTGATTCGTTATCGAAATCGCTGTCCTGGTCATACTTTGCCTTCAATCCCTTCATTTTGCGGGTTTGCAATTTATCGAGATCCTGCTTGCCCACGTGGATCTGTGCCACCTTATCTCCCATAAAGTCAGTAGAAACGTTCTTCTTGACCTTTGCCTGCAATTGCTTCGGCTTGCGAAGAGCCTCTTTCTCGACATCGGGCGCAGGCAGCACTCGGCGCCCGATCTTGAAGTCGAAGCGTGGCCCAATCTCATCCACCTCTACCCGAGGAAGCTTCTGTCCCAGCTTGTATGACTTTAACTTGTAAACGCGGAAATGTACACACGGTAAAACGTTGCTTGTTTCCGTGACATCATCCGCAGTCAACGATATGATGTATTGTAAGCCAGCAACATCCTGCAAATCCGTCTCTTCCCCGCGGAAAAAGTCAATAAATAGGGATTTCACATGCATGTAGGCCGGGTGTGTTTCAAAGACTGGTCCGTTGAAGGCAAACATTGGTTTCAACCCGAGGGTGAATGTCTGCTTTTTAAAATCCTGTAAAAGCTTTGCATTCTCCGCAATCATCAATTCGATCATGTCGTACACTTTAAAGTCGAAGAAACGAGTGAACACAAGAGTATTGGGTCGCTTCTTGTTGCTGCACGAGAAAACGGAACATGACGTATCGTTCTTTTCCGAAAAGAATTCCAAGGGGGTAGCATCTTCAAAAGGCTGGATGGCGTTCTTTTTAGAGAATTTCTTGGCCAATGGTTTCTTCAAGGCCATCAAGTCGCACATTGCGTCATGTAATAGCTTGGTGCTTGTGGATCCAGGGATGAAGAGGGCACTCTTGGGATTTTCCACGAGCTTGGCCTCCATTTTGGCAAGAGCGCGTTTTGAGCGCGCATTTTTGGGTTTACTGAAAGCGTGTTAGTCTAAGGGGTAGAAGGGGAGGGATTCTGTGTCGAGGAACGTACGCTGTCCTGATCATTATCAAGGTGAATGTTGAGGTGTGGTTGTATGGGTGCGTGTGAGATCGCAAATTTCGCGATGCCCTACAATCTGATTATATAATCCGATGAGCATCACCCACGGCGGTGCATAAAGAACCAATAGGGATTTAGAGGGACGGGTGGAAGGCAAATAAGCCAACGTGCCAGCACCAGGAGGTCATTGAAACTTACTACTGGTATTGTGGCGTGTGAATCGTTAAATGAAAATTTTTTAAATGTTGACTCACTCTGGGCAGGCATCCGACAGTGCGCCCACGTTTGTCTAGCGATTAGAGCACACTCAGTGTGAGATTTGCCCATCTTGGAATTGGACAATTGGTAGACCTCGTGATCTAGCTCCACGACCGCGCGGTATCAGTGACGTTGCATTGCAACAAGGAAGTACACTTGTAATTTTAAGGCGTATGGGGCGGGCCAAGCAACATTTGACTCGTTTGGATCAACTTGTAGCGTATCTTGGGGCTTTCACCAGTTAGAACAGCTGATATGCCAAGATGCTCGAAGAGGCTGCCTGACACAAGTATTCGGCCAATCAATGTTGTCACTGAGTTATTAACATCAAGAGGCAGCGCGTTCTGGATACTTCGTCTGCACCAAAGAATCAAAGCAATGCCTTATCTGGAAATGGTCACGTAGCGGGACACAAGAGTGCCAGCTTGAGCTGGTGGAGCGTCCAGATCTCGCTGCGATAGCACGGCGTCGCTAATCGCAGAGAACAATTGGTGTGCTAAAAAAATATTTTGGCGAGTCCCAAAATAATCGGGATAAATAGAATTATTTAGGTTCGTTGAGCTGGTTTCAGCGTGCGAGTTGCTTGGTTTCGCGTCGCTTGAGAAATCGCTTGACAAATGCGTTCAATGCCCATGGCTAACAGCGATCCAAGATCGAGTTGCAGACTAGAAAATCGCCAAGGATCGCGCCAAATCGAGCGGTTTGGCTGCTTTGAAAATATTATCTGCTTTTGCCCGCCCAATCACACGCAACACAGTGGGTTGCGCGATTTCCCACCCGCCTCCTCGTGTCGCTCCATTCCTGCGCATCTAGAGATTATTCGGCATGCCCACATTATTGTGTCAGGTTGAAAAGCTTATTCCGAGGGACGCTCGTGTCCCCGCATGCACTCCCTTTCCGTTTCGCAAGAGGCTTTCACTTCACACGGGGCTTTCCAGTTCACAAGAGGCTTGACTCGACGAAAAGCGAATTTGCATTCCAACTACACCACAATGGAGTACTACGGGAGGTCTATATATGGTATCAAAGACCGCCGGTACCGCGGCAACTTCTGTCCGGAGAAGCCTAACTGCGTCATCCGCCTTTTGCCGTTCATCGCTTCCTTGGAGCATTTCTTCCATGACTGTGTCCAGCGCGGACTACGCGAGTCGCCCGAAACCGACCCGGAGCATATACAGTTGAGCGGCCTCGACCTCACGCGGATCTTTGACAGTTTCTTTCCGGATCCCCAGATGACTAGAGCCTTACTGGAGGTGGTCAAGAATGCGGCACTGCCTCGCGCTCTCACAATTTTCCGTGCCATGAAGGAATATTTCATGGATAAGTACTACGCAGAAAGCTACAATGCGAACATGATGCTTCTATTCAACATGAAGCAGAAGGAACCGTTACACCTTTACCGGTACGGGTTTTTTGACATTTTGTTTCGCCTTCTGCCATCGGATTTGGCATCCTTTGGGGAGCGGTCCTTGACAGACTTGTTCAAGAAGGGCTTGGTTCCTCATTACAAAGCGCGTGCTACGATGGTTGAGACGCTTGAGGACGTTGTTCGAATGCGAGCCGATGGTGCTATTGACGCCCAGCTTGGAGCACGGTCCAAGCCGCTGGAGTCTCCAGAGTTCGAGAATAAGCCTGCCACGAGGGCGCCTTCTGCGAGAGTAGAGCGAGTTTTCTTCAATCGGGGCCCCGTGAGCGAACCTCGCGTTTCCAGAGCGGCGAGTCCTACGCACGGTACAGGCACAATCTTCCCGCATGAGGCACAAAATACTACGGCCTTGGAGCCATGTGAAAACTCCCACATTTTTGTTAAGCGCGAAGAAGATTTCGATTCGGAATTCCCCGAGTCGCAGGACGAAGATCATTTGCATCTTGAGAATTTATTCGCGCCGCTGCGCAGTAGGCGCGCGATTTCACGGTCGAAACCTGATTCGCGCGGGGAATCAAGGGTGCTGCCTATGGGATCTCGCGCACAGAGACAAGGCAAGGCTCGGGAACACGGTGCAGAGCCCCAGAGAGTGACGAAGCCGCGGCCGAAAAGAAAGCGCCCGGAGCACGCGAACGCAATGTCGGCTAGAGAGTTTCTGAACAGATTGGATGAGATCTTGTCTGGCACATGCTGAGCGGGTGTTATCACGAGGGTATTTTTTTCAAACATCAGGCGACGCAGACATGTGGTTGGCGAACCCACATGTGGTGCAGTCACATGCGAGACACGCAGAAAGTGTGAGTCCAGTTCATTTCGCACGCAGTCGTTGGGCTCAGATGTCATGGTCAGTCATAGTACGAGGATAGTAGGGAACATTGACATAAGTAGAGCCGTTTTTGGCGTATTGCATTCTTGGGTCCTGCGCTAATCAGAGATCGGACTTAAAGCCCAACAGAAAAAATAAATTGTTAGGGGTCGGACCCAACCATGTGACTCCAGAATCACGTTGAGTCATCGTCGTCCTGTGAGAGTCACAAGCTCACTCGGGGAAAGCATAAATAGAGCCCGTTCCCCTCGAGAAGTGAATCCCTCTATCAAGTCGACCCTAGCCTTTCTCCGGAACATGAATGTTCTCGTCTACTCGGGCCCGGGTGCCACCAAGGAGGCAACAAAGCACTGCTGCGAGAGCTTGCGTGTCCAGCTTCTGCCCCACTACGCAGTGATTCTCGTGACCCCGCACGCCTTGTTGACCAGCCCCTGGCAGAGCAAGACGGCTTTGCTCGTCATGCCCGGTGGATTGGATTTGCCCTACTGCAAGGAGCTCAATGGCGAAGGGAACAAACGCATTTCTCAGTGGGTGCGCAAGGGTGGGAGGTACCTCGGCTTCTGCGCGGGCGGCTACTACGGTGGAGCGCGAGTCGAGTTCGAGGTCGGGTTGCCGCTTGAAGTCTCGGGCCCCCGCGAGCTCGGCTTTTTCGACGGAACCGTCAGAGGAACCGTGTATCCTGGCTTTGAGTACGACTCCAATGCCAATGCTTTGGCGTGCCGCGTGCTGATCAATGATGGCCGCGATGAAATGTGCCAATTTTACCATGGCGGCGGCCTCTTTGTGGACGCCGACTCCAAGCCGAGCGTGAAGGTACTTGCGCGTTACGTCGAGCAGCCCCAGGTCGAGGGCGGTGACGCCGCGGTGGTCTTGTGCGATGTGGGGTCGGGCAAGGCGCTTTTGACCGGCACCCACCCCGAGTTTTGTGCGTGGCACATCCAGGATCAACAGGGACAGGTGCAGTCGCAGGTGGTCTCCTTGTTGAGAGAGCACGAGGAGAAACGATTAGCCTTCTTTGGAGACGCGTTACGGCAATTGGGACTCAAAGTAAACGATAAGCCCCAGGCAGTCGCGGCACCCACCCCGATTTACATTAGTAGTTTCGAGCCGAACCAGGCCCGCATCTTGTATGAAAGCATGCGCGAGAACTTGGACATTGTGAACCAAGACTGCTTTGAGGACAGTGCCGATACCTTCAAGATCTCCAGAAATCTTCCGGCAGCAGAAGAGGTCGACGACAAGCCGTACCTGGGCTCACTAGAGGCGGCGGAATCCGCAGTGAAGGAGCTCTATTTTCTCGACTCGACGCCGCCGTTCCGTTTGACCCCGGGGTTCGACGTGCACGCATACTACACCCACTTGGCCAAGCTCGCAGGCACCAATAAGTGCACGCTTGGATCTGTTTTGGGATACGCCGAAGTCATCACGTCCACCAGCTCCATCATTGACCGCAACCCGCAGTTCTTGCAGAACTTGCCGCAGGGTTTCATACTCACGGCAGCCACGCAAGTGGCAGGCCGGGGCCGCGGCGGCAATGTCTGGGTCAACCCGCGAGGGGTGATGGCGTCGCTGATTGTGGTGCGCCACGAGGGAACATCCTCGGCGGTGCTCTTCCAGTACTTGTCGGGTCTCGCTCTCGTGGAGCTGATCCTCAACTATGGGTCCAACGACCCTGGCCGCGGGGTGGGGTACGAGGACATGCCAGTACGCATAAAGTGGCCGAACGACCTCTACATCCTCAAGCCTCAATTCTTTGACAACGACGGCAACATGGACCCCCTCACGTGTAACGACGAGCAACGGTGGGCCAAAGTTGGCGGGGCGCTCGTCAATACCCAGTTCTTGGCGAAGAAAATGACGCTCGTGTGGGGTGGCGGAGTGAATGTTCTGAACCAGGCCCCGACCACCTCCTTGAACCAGGTGGTAGCGAGGCTCAACGAGATCCGTGCGCGCAAGGACTTGGCGCCGTTAGCGCCGTACCGCCACGAAGTTTTGCTCGCGCAGTTCGTGCATACTCTAGACCGCTTCTTCCAGGTGTTTAGCCACAGCGGGATCCAGCCGTTTTTGCCACTCTACTATAAGCGATGGCTCCACTCGGAGCAGAAAGTGTCGGTGCAGCAGAATGGCGTGAACCGAGAATGCATTATCAAGCGCATTACCCCGGACTATGGCCTCTTGGTGGCCCACGATGCCAAGACGGGCGAGACGTTGGAACTTCAGCCGGACGGGAACTCCTTTGATATCTTCAAGGGATTAGTGTATCGCAAGATCTAGCCCTGTGGAATTGCAGGATTCAAGCGATGACGTTAGTTTTAAAAACATGACATTTTCCTTTTACCAGGATCGATGGATGCCACGCGGCCGAACGCTCAACACCAAGAGAGATTACCTCGAAAGAATTATATAGTACTACTGAATAGATGATAACGAGAATGAGATGCAATGATCATTGAAAAGATGCACTGAAAAGATGCACCGATCATTGAAAAGATGCACTGATCATTGGGAAGACGCCCTGATCACTGAAAAGCCGCACTGATCATTGGGAAGATACACTGATCACTGAAAAGACGCACTGATCAGTGGGAAGATGCACTGGCATTTTGAGCAAGGAGCGATACTTGGTTTTTGCGGTCGCGCTGTTGCTGCAAGTCGCGCTTCCGGTCCTGCTTCCGCTCCTTGGAAAGGGCCAGGGCCTCCTTCACCAAAAAGCCGCGTTCCAAGAACGCGGCGGTTTCCTCCAAGTCCAAGCCCAGCACCTCTGGGAGCAACAAGTACACAAACGCAAACGAGACCACGCACAAGCCGCCAAAGAAGCCGAACGTGCCCATGGGAGTGATCTTTTCCAACATTGTCAAGAAGCTCAAGGCGATGACGAGGGAGCCGGTCCAGTTGGTGGCTGCCGCGTACATGGCGCCCACACTGCGCACATTGACGTCGCTAAAGAGCTCGACGCCTGTCCACGCGGAGTTGCCAATGCCCACGGCGTAGCTGGCCACGAACAAGACCATGGAAAGCACGACCACGATTCCCCATCCCAGCATGCCCTGTTTCGCGACCACGACGCTGTGGTCGTTTCCGAAGGAGATGCCCTGGTAGTAGAAGGCGACGGCGCAGAGGGCCATGGCGGCTGCCATGCAGGGCAAGCCGATCAACAAGATGTTGCGGCGGCCGACGCGGTCGATGATGAGGAGAGCGACGCCCGTGAAGACAAAGTTTGTGGCGGCGATGATGATCAGGACGGCGGTGGGGTTGTGGAAGCCCAAGGTCTCGAAGACGGTAGCGCTAAAGTACAAGAGGGAGTTGAAGCCGGTAAACTGCTGGATGCCCTGGAGGCCGCACGCCAAGATGAGGGCGCGGACGTTGGCCGGGTGGGAGTGGAGGATGCGCACCAGGTTCACGACCTGGCGCCACGCACTGGTGCCCTGGACCTGCGAGTTTGCCACGATCATTTCCAGCAAGACCGCCTCGACAAACTCGGGCCCGGCGTCGCGGTGGGTCTTTGCAATAACCTCGCGGGCCCGCTCGAGGTTGTGCGCCATGACATAGTAGCGCGGTGTATCCGGAAGGAACCAGAACAAGACAAACTGGAAGGTGGGCGGCACGAGGCACAAGCCGACACTCACGCGCCAGCCGTTCTTGACGTGGACGAGCCCCCAGTTGACGAAATAGGCCACGAGCTGGCCGCCGGTGATGAACATGCAGTTTGTGACGATCAAGCGGCCGCGGTACTGGGCCGGGGCCAATTCCGAGAGCATGAGGGGCGAGATGAGCAGGGCCACGCCCACGCCAAGGCCCAAGACGAAGCGGCCCAGCACCATGCACCACACGGTGTGCGCTGCCAACTGCACGATGGTGCCGACGATGAACACGACGTTGGATCCGAGCAAGACCATTTTGCGGCCGACGATATTCGCGAGCAAGCCGCCAATGATGGCACCCACGAGCGCGCCGAGCGAGGTGGCGCCCGTCACGAGCTCCTTGTCGGTGTTGGACAAGACGCGGCCGAGATCGGTGCCGATGTTGACCAAGGCGGCGGAGATGTAGCCGGTATCGTAGCCGAACATAAAGCCCAGAAGCGAGGACACGAGGGTGAGTATGATGACCATGCGGGAGGGACGCGCATACGCGTGCGCGCGGCGCTGCTCGTTCGACATTGGGGTGGGCGGCACCGAGTCCGAGCCTGGTCCCGCGGCAAAGGGATTCTCTATCGCCTGAAAGTGCGGTTTCGGATCGTGCATGTGGGTTCCCAGAGCCAGCACTACCAGTGTGATTCCCGAGCGTGAATCTCTTGCAAGAGACATTGGCGAGGAGTAGGAGGGAGAAGAGTGAATGGCCGCTGATCTGAGGCGGGGTAAACAGGTTTTTCTCTTTTCGCCGAAATTTCGCCGAAATTTATAAAGACGCAAAATGAAAAAAAGGGGAGGGAGTCACGTGATGAACGGGCAAATATTTACTAAACCAGGGAATCATAGTCTTCTATACATATTTCGATATTTTTGAGTGGAGTTTAACAGGATTGTTCAAGACAATCGCTGGAGGCGATCCTTCTACAGCAAAGACCAAACTACTATACGGGCTAGTTCAGGGCAACGACCACTCAAGTGTGAGTGATCGGGCCCCGCGGCCACTATTATTTCCCCCCCTGGAACCAAATTGAGCCACCAATAAGCTGGCACTCACTTTTTAGGCGGGTCAAAGCGGAACTTTCTATTCTTGACGGGCTGCCACTTGAAGCGCTTGACCCATACCAGCAAGAGGTACAATGACGAAATGACAATGAGAGCCTTCAAGCCGTATTTCTTGCGTTCGTCGTGTTCCGGTTCGGCGGCCCAGTTCAAAAAGTGGGTCACGTCCTTTGCCATTTGCGAAGTGGTGGCCGGGGTGCCGTCCTCGTACTCGACCAAGCCGTCGTAGAGCACACGGGCCATTCCGATGGCACCGCCGGGGAAGTATGGGTTATAGTTTGTGCCGGTGGGCAACGAGACGCCGGCGGGGGGGTCGTCCGGGTAGCCGGTCAACAACAGGAAGATGTAGTCGGCGCCGCCGTGGCGGGCCTTGACGATGAGCGACAAGTCCGGGGGCAAGGCGCCCTGGTTCGCGGCGCGGGCGGCCTGTTCATTGGGGTAGGGGGCCGGCAAGTAGTCGGCAAGCTTGCCCGGGCGCTTCTGCGGGTTGCCCTCGTCGTCGGGCTCGTCGTCGTACTCGAGCTCCTCGGCGAAGGCCTTTGCCTCTGAGGTGGTGTGGGAAACGGCCACGAGGTTGCGCCACGCGACGCGGTCGAGGGAGTGGCAGGCGGCACAGACCTCGCGGTAGACCTGGAAGCCTCTTCTGATCAGGGCGTGGTCGAAGGTGGAGAGCATGCCGTTGTTGGGCCAGGAGTAGGCCGGGGGATGCAAGCCGTGCTCCGCGGCGGTCAAGGCGTGGGCGGCCGGGTTGTGGTCGTTGTACAAGGCGTAGGAGGCGGCGAGGCCTATAGATATGGCCGCGGTAGAGGCTGCCCTGTGGGCGAATTGCGAGCGCACAGCCGTCCAACCGCTGAACATTGTTGTTTGGGTCTACAGAGGATGGCTATTTTTCACATGGAGTCTCTGGCTTGGAAAAAAACTAGTCGTGATTGGCTACTCTATATACAGGACATTCACGTGATCTACTACGACGGCGACGACACTAGTTCCCAGGAGTAGAGACGAGCACTAGTCCAAGGAGTAGAGGGGGATCATATGACCGACCGGACCCAGCCTAGCCTGCTGGAGACAAGTAGTACAGTGGCGAGCAAGACAATCGCAATGGCGCGAACCCGGCGGCAGCAGCGGCGCGGTCTGCGCTCCTTCGCATTCACCGGCAGCAGTGCAGACTCGGCAGCGCCAGCCTGACACAGGACCGCTTTGCCGTGGTAGAGGGCGTTCCAGATGAGGTGTTCGCGCACCAACACGTTCATGCTGCGGGGCTATAGCGGGGCCGGTGCATTCCGCGCTGTTACGTTTGTTCTGTATTGTATGCAGGCTTATCAACTACGCCTCGATTAGGCCGATTACTCACACCTTGTTTACCCCACCGGCGATTACACTCTAGACATCCCCCTCTAGACACCCCCCTCTACACATGTCCATCAGCCGCATCCCCATCAACGACGTGGACTGCCTGCTATCCCTGCCCCTGCCCCCGCTGGACCGCGACGTCTTGGACGCGCTTGTCTGCGCCTGGAACCAGTGTCCCCACGTCCAGGCGCGAGACACCGTCCACTGGCACCGTGCCGTCACCGCCGCCCACCCGCGCTGGCTGATTGACCAGCGCCGCTTCCTGGCCCTCGTGCACCTGTCGGGCATACTATCCACGGCCAATCCCTACTGCTACGTGTCGGAAACGAGCTTCTCGAGAATGCCAGATGCACGCCTACCGCCTACTGTGTCGTGCCGCGAGCTGCGTGGCCGCGGCTACGGCCTCTTTGCCACGCAAAGCGTTGCGTGCGGCTCGGTGTTGTGGCTGGAGGAGCCGCAATTCTTTGTG
>JAKTSS010000038.1:29923-49110 GCA_030580355.1 Debaryomycetaceae sp. yHKB357 | reverse complement strand
TTCAGAATCGTGGTTTGGTGTAGGTTCATCCTTTATTTCTCCATCGTCTATCGAATTTCTGCTGGTACACTGGTCATTCTTTGTAGAGGAAGACTCATCGCTTGAGCTGCTTCCCATCGCAACGCGTCGGGGTACATCATCACTTTCAGTTTCGTCGTCACTCTCCTCTCCTCTCTCTTCTTCACCTCTCTCTTCTTCTCTCACTTCGTTTTCCTCTATCTCATCTTCTCCAATCTCCTCTTTTCCAATCTCCTCTTCTCCAATCTCATCTTCCCCAATTTCTTCTTCAATCTCCTCATCTTCACTCAATTCCTCTTGTTCCATCCCCTCTCCACTGACTTCCAGCTCATTCTTGAGGGAATTTATTATCTTATACTCCCTTCGATCAACGTCCGACACCGTGACCAGCAAGTTCCGACAATCTGGCCCGCAGATCTCGGCAAACTGGGGATGCAGTAGCGGCCACTTGAGGTTGTGTGCCAAGTAGGCGGCCACGTTGTCGCAGTGGCCCAAGAGACTAACGTCAAACTGGCAACTGTAGATGGGGTCTCGATTAATGAGGATCTGCGGCACGTGGTGAGGCACTTTCAACACGATATCGGCCACGGGCGCCACCTTGAGCGACGTGCCCACTGCGATAATCAAGTCGCAGTGGGCAAGGTCGCTATTGATCTTGCTGTGGAACAAGTCTGGAAGCAGTTCTCCGAAAAAAGTAATGTCCGGTTTGAATACGCCGTAGCTCTCGGGGACCACTAGTGAATCGTCGTCACTAGCAAGAAGTTTTTCGCGCTTGGGAGTACATCGCGGACAGAATGCAATTTGCTGGGCGCGGATGGAGGCGAATATCTCGTGGCCGGGGACTTGATACTTGCACGTTACACAGGTGGCAAGGGCAAACAGGCCATGGCATTGCACCACTTTATCGTGAGAGATGCTGGCGAACGACTCGAGATTATCGATATTCTGCGTATAGTTCCGCAAGAGTTTGCCCTGCTGTTCTAGTGTGGCGATGAATGCGTGTAGCGGCAGGTACGTGTCGGTTGGAGGTAGTAGCATGTGAGCGATTGAATAGAATAGACTAGGGTCCGCGTGGAAGAGGTCGAGGTCGAAAACCTCCTGCGGGTCCGACAATCCGAGCCGTTCAATCTGCGCGTAAAAGCCGTGTGACGACCGGAAATCTGGTATTCCGAGAGAGGTACTGATACCTGCACCGGTAACGACAATTATGCGGGAGCTGCGTTCAATGAGCGATAACGCATGCTCGACCGTCGAGACGTGCGGCAACCGTTCACGCGTCTCCAACACTCTGGTCATGGCGTGGTTGAGGTACTGAGCCAACCTCATCATGAGGTGATCGTTTTCGTCGGCACTTGCCTCGAGCAGGAGCAGGCTCGGCAACTTGAAGCCGAGCTGGACGATTAGGCGGGCAATGTCGCGAGCCGACGAGGCTATCGGCAAGTACTGCTCCAAGAACGCAGACGAGCCTTTCGAGCTCAAGAAGCGGCGAGTTTGCTGGACAAGTTCTGAATCTACCGGTCCAAAGGGAGGAACGCTTTCCGTCAGGACATTCAGTGCTGAGTTCGTCGAATCTGGAGAGTCCAGGCTCGTGGTGGGGACGGGAGAATGCGACAGAATTTGGGATTGGTCCACGGAAATTTTGACACGTTTACGAGCGGACTCTGTGTTATCCAGCGAGCTCGAGTCAGCATCGGAGTCGACCAAAACTATGTCCGTTTGCATACTGTGCTAGTGCCCGATAGTGTATACGACCAGCCAAGTTGGTGAGATTGAGACCTGCAGATAATGGAGACAGCGGTCAGTTATCGTTGCAGGTTTGAACGAGTTAAGCATTTGGAGAGGCAGTGGAACGGTATTGTGCGACACTGAATATGACTATCATTAGAAGCGATCTCGTTATTGGTGGAGGAAATCCCACCATAAAAACAAGAACACACTACGTATTTGAATTGCATCTGGCAAGGCTGTTGAGATGTCACCTTATTTTGTGCAGGACAGGGTCGCCTGTCCTATTACACTCTTCAGTACCAAACTGGCTCTACTGCTTTAAAGATAGAAGTCAGATCAAGGAGATTATTGATGCTTGAGCTGGGATGTGTGACTGAAATTTGAGATGATTGGATGTTTTGTGTTGCAATGAGTTTATATTTTAGTTTTGCAGTTAATTTAGTGAGACACGATTAAATCCATTGAAAAAACAAATTATTGTTAATTTAAATTCCAGCAATTTCACCACTGATTACGAGTCTGAGTTGCAGGGAATATTCTATAGGGAGCAAAATAGACTACCAACTGTTTAACACACCAAGATTCCACCAAACCCGCACTACCAGAGAAGATCATGATCCATATTTCTAAAACATCCGGACAGCAATACATTAATACGGAGCGGTGAATGTACTCATGATGTAATACGAAGAGACTATACAAAAGTGTATTAACTTGAAACATGCTATAAAATGCGATAGAACAAGAAAGAATTACCACAACGGAGCAGTTTGGGTTCTAGAAAACAGCAACAAGTCGATTATTGTGGGCAGCGTAATTGGGTGGTTGCGGCAAGGATGTCAAGTGTATTTGCAGCCAAAAGTTCTGATCGCGCGCGACAAGCTTCCCCAAGAGTGAGGGGACGTGGGAGCATTGAGAGTGACCGAGCCCAGGAAAGAGCATACGGTCCTCAATAGTCGAAAATACTGTTCTGCAACTGTGAAACGGGGATTCTCATACGCAATGCAAAACATGGAGGTATCATTCGATATAGAAGATAGAGGAAAATCGCGTTAACGAATAACTTTCGTAATAGGATATGTAAATAATTAAAGCCGAAAGCCGAGGAACAAGATTTACGCGAGACAAGACATTGAAGCCGACTTCCCAGACTCAAAACAAGAAGTGAAACAGATTATGTGATCCTCTTTCTAGGCGCACGTATCATGTTATTCTCACATAATAATTTGCGAGCGATGAATCAGATGGTTCTGATCCATCAGAGATCCGTGGAACCTAATGGTGATCAAGCCTTGGAGGCCTTGCGATTACGGATTCCGTTCTGAGCGAGGAACACGATCCATAAGATGAGCAAGGACAAGAACATGGCGCACAGGACGGCCAAAAAGACCACGGACGCTTGCAATTGGCGGCAGCGGCCGACGGAGCCCGCGATAAGACCGTTGAACTTGACCCAGTAATTGTTGGTGCAGGAGTGCACGCCCAAGGCGGCGGCCAAGGCGGCAGTAGCCGAGACGGTGAAGATGAAATTGAGTGCCATGATGACGACCATGATGATTGGCTGAGCCAACGTCTCGATGAAGAGGGCCAATGCACCGTACAAGAGCACGGATAACATTGCGAAGATCGCGGTGAAGAGGGCGTAGACCACCTGCGAATTGTAGTGGTTCGAGACCAAGGCCGCGGTCAAGCCCAAAACAATAACGAGACATACCACAGCAAGCAGCCTGAAGGCGATATCGACTATAGGGAGCATCAGAGAATATGGGGGAATGTGGGCGGGGGAGGCGTCTGCTGCCTTTTGTATGACAAGGTGGCTGCAAGTCACGTGCCGTGTGAAACGCGACGGTAGGCCGGGAAGGGGCGCGTGAGGGGCACAAGACGCGGAGTTGTCGGAGAAATGTGGATGACGCACCCACACGGCTGGATGTGTTGATGCACTGCGACCGACATGGACTTGACAATAGAGGAGGAGATTTAGAAGAGTGCATGCATAGTCGACTTGGAAGCGACGGGGCGGCAATATCGAGAGATGCACGGTGTTATTCAAGATGAGGTGAAGGGGGAGTGGGCCGTGCGCGGGCTAAAATATTATCCTCACCAATCACGTGACTATTTTTTTTATTTTTATTTTATGCATATCAATATTTTTTTCTTCACCTTTCCCAATAGGGTGAAATCTCTAATTCGTGCGTTAGGTTCAGCATAGCGAGAGAGGCTTGGCCGTTTTCCAGGCCAAACGTGCACGTACCTTATCGCCGAGACAATAGATCTACAAGGTTGCTTGATTGGCGACTAAACTTGATCGTACACAAAGTAGCTCGCTTACAGCATTTACGACCGTCGCTACGAGCCCAACAATAGAGACCGGTCGGCGTAAAAATTTTGCAGCCTAATTTCGCAACCTTATTCCGGTCCTACACCCCGGACTTGTTTCCTGTGGCCGCATTGCCTTCTCGGCTCAAGCCGCGCTTGCCGTGCACCACATAACCAGCAGCATCGCTTAGCTGTACGACACAACGCCCTGAAAACACCACCACGTGATGCTACTACGCGATCTGGTGCCCTTGGTGCCGGCACCATTTTTTTTCTCTTGCGGTTTCCTATTTAGAGCCTGGGGCATCGCCAGTTTCGTTCCTGCAACCCTCCATTCTCACCACTGGGTCACAATGTTGGACAGTATCGAGTTCATCACGACCCCGGAGGCCCCGCCGCCTCCACCAAAGTCCGACCGCTGCGGCGTCATGACCTCGAGCTCCCCCGCAATCCACAATGCGCCCTTGCCGGCCGACGGGCCGGGCTCTACCCACTTTAGCAACGTCGCCTTGATGGCGTTCGTCTTGGTGGTCCCGTACTATACTGTCCGCGTCCTCGGGGCCGGGCCCAAGACCTTTGTGTTTTTCTGCGCCGTGTTCGCCGTTCCCATCTTGGTGTGCTACTGGTACGTGCTTTCACTGTACTCGCCGCGCATCAATGAAAAGGTAGCCTACCCGAACAAGCCCATTCTGCACTACCTTTCTTTCCACACCCCGGAACTCAAGGCAAAGTACGAGCACAGCAATGGCGGCATGGGCTGCAAGATCCCCATCGAGACCTTTCAGGAATTGTACTTTGACCACAAGGTCAGCTTCAAGGGCGACTGCTTGGACGTGTTGGAGTACAAGCACGACTGGGCCTCCTTTCGCTTCACGCTCTCGCTCTTCAAGTTCTTTTTGTTTGGAATGATCCCCGAGGTCATTATGCACTCGAAGCTGCAGGACGAGGAGCAGGTGCGCGAGCACTATGACCGCGGTGACGACTTTTACACGTGGTTCTTGGGGCCCCGCATGATCTACACCTCCGGCGTCATCAGCGACATTACGCGGGAGGAGACGCTCGAGGAGTTGCAGGACAATAAGCTCAGGGTGGTCGCGGACAAGATCAATCTTCAACCGGGCGACCACGTGTTGGACTTGGGATGCGGATGGGGCACGTGGGCCACCTACGCGTCCGCCGAGCGCCAGGCGCACGTCACGGGATTGACGTTGGGAAAAAACCAGACAAAGTGGGGCAACTCGCTCTTGAAGAAGTACGGCGTTTACGACCAGTCGCGCATCGTGTGCAAGGACTATCGCGACGCACCAAGCTCCGAAAAGCCCAACGGCAAGTACGACAAGATCACCTGCTTGGAAATGGCAGAACACGTGGGGATCCGCCGGCTCACGTCGTTTTTCGAGCAGGTGAGCAACATGTTGGAGGACGATGGCTTGTTCTTTTTGCAGTATGCCGGATTGCGAAAGAACTGGCAGTACGAAGACCTCGAGTGGGGGCTCTTTATGAACAAGTACATCTTCCCCGGAGCGGACGCGCTGACGCCGCTCTCGTTTGTGGCGCTGTGCTTGGAGCTGGTGGGGTTTGAGATTGTGCTGGTGGACAATATCGGGGTGCACTACTCGCTGACGCTCTGGAAGTGGTACCGCAACTGGATGGGCAACCGCGAGAAGGTGACCGCGGTGTACGGGAAGCGGTGGTTCCGCATCTGGGAGTATTTTTTGGCGTCGCTGACGGTGGCCAGCCGCAACGGGACCGCCACGTGCTACCAGTTTGTGTTGCGCAAGAACCTCAACCTGTACCGCCGGGTAGAGTACGTTCCGCAGCAGCACGGCTTGTTGGCGCCGGTCGCGCAGGGGACAAAGTGGGCAAAGGAGTAGGGCCGGTGGTTGTGGTCTCTACGAGGTAAGAGTCATTGCCTCAGGCAAAGAGTAGCGATTAGAGTATTTGGTGCATGCCACGACGGGGTTGCCGGGTCAACAATTGTTTGTTGATCAAAGGCGTGGGCGCAACAAAAATGAGTTTTTTATTCTGTTTTAAAGAAATAATTGGCATTTTCAGGGATCACCGGCAATCGCCGAGATTCGATAAAGCGATATTTACTGTGAGAGCATTTCCAAGCGATTGGAATGAATTTCTGGGTGTCGCTCCTCGAATGTGTTAGCTTGTTGTTAGGGGGCAGTTCATTGGCTGACCCCTCACTCGTGTGTTACCCGAGTCACTCAAAGGCCCGCCGGGTTACTTTTCGGCCCGCGCGGTAATCCCCGATCACGTACTGCACACAGCCAATATTACATAATATTCAGAGATGATAAGCGGAAAAGCTTTTCCGCCTGGATGACCCCACACGTGACGCTCACCATCCCCACATTTCACATGCGACTCTCCCAAATTTGTATAAAAGGAGAGGATTTCCCACTTTCTACGCCCTGCCCTTCAGCCAATGAGTATTTTTCCCACTACAACAGATAAGCTAAAGGGCGTCCAGCTCTTGGCTCCTATTCCCGACAATGCCCAGCACATCCTCAACACCGAGGCGTTGGCCTTTGTCGCCACTCTCCACCGTGCGTTCCACTCTCACCGCAAGCTCCTCTTGCAAAACCGCAAAGACCAGCAGGCTAGCCGTGACGCAGGCATCCTTCCAGACTTTTTGCCGGAAACAGCCCACATCCGCAACAATCCCGCCTGGCTAGGCCCGCCTTTGGCCCCCGGTTTGCGCGATCGCAGAGTCGAAATCACAGGGCCCACTGACCGCAAAATGGTCATCAATGCCTTGAACTCGGGCGTCGCGACCTACATGGCCGACATGGAGGACTCCCTCACCCCGACCTGGGCCAATTTGATCGATGGCCAGGTCAACCTCTACGACGCCGTCAGACGCAACTTGTCCTTGAAAACGCCCTCCAAAGACTATGCCTTGGACTTGACGCCGGGCAGACACATCCCCACCTTGATTGTGCGCCCGCGTGGCTGGCACTTGCTAGAAAAGCACGTGCTTATCGACGACGAGCCCGTCTCGGGCAGCTTGTTCGATTTCGCCTTGTACTTTTTCCACAGCGCCCACGAGCTGGTCAAGCAAGGGTTCGGGCCCTACTTTTACTTGCCCAAAATGGAACACCACTTGGAAGCCAAGTTGTGGAACGACGTCTTCAACTTTTCCCAGGACTATATTGGGATGGCCCGCGGCCTGATCCGGGCCTCCGTCCTCATTGAAACGTTGCCCGCGGCCTTCCAGATGGACGAGATCATTTACCAGTTGCGCCAGCACATTGCGGGTCTCAACTGCGGCCGCTGGGACTATATATTCTCCTACATCAAATGCTTGCGCAATTTGCCAGAGTTTGTCTTGCCCGATAGGGCTCAGGTGACCATGGCCACCCCCTTTATGGCGTCGTATGTCAAGCTTTTGGTGCACACATGCCACAAGCGCCAGGTCCACGCCTTGGGCGGCATGGCCGCGCAGATCCCCATCAAGAACGATCCGGCGCGGAACGAGGCCGCCATGCAGAATGTGCGCCGCGACAAGTTGCGCGAGGTGTTGGCCGGCTGCGACTCGTGCTGGGTCGCGCACCCGGCATTGGCCCCGGTCGCGCTCCTGGTGTTCAACGAGCACATGCCCGGGCCCAACCAGATCAACGTCCCGCCACGCGCCCCCTACGTGCCCGTAAGGGCGCGCGACTTGTTGAGCCCGTACGTGCCCGGCGGGAAGATCACCGAAGATGGAATCCGCATCAACATCGTGATCGGCTTGTCGTACATTGAGGCGTGGTTGCGCGGCAGCGGCTGCGTCCCCATCAACTATCTCATGGAGGACGCCGCCACCGCCGAAGTGTCGCGCCTGATGATCTGGCAGTGGGTCACGCACGCCCAGGAAACCGACCAGGGCACGAAAATCACCAAGCTGTACATTGCCGGCTTGTTGCAGCGCGAGTACCAGCAGCTAAGCCAGCTGGCGCCCGCCGGACACAAGTTCGCCGAGGCGCTCCAGTACTTTGAGCCCGAGGCGGTCGGCGACCGCTACAGCGACTTTGTCACCACCTTGATCTACGACAATGTCACTACTATCGGCAGGCCGGTGCACGCCGAAAAGTTGTAATTGGTCAGGCGTAGCATTCCCATGTCACTCGCTATCACGGCTTTTGTAACTATGAACGAGCGCATTTCAATTTACTCGCTTTTGGGTAAGAGCCAGAGAGGTGCAGACAGCAATTGGAGGAAACCCTTCGTTGCGTCATTATCGAAGACTACCATGGAAAGAAGTAGGATGGTACACAGTTTAAAGTACAGTTGAATACAAGTTCGGAACAAATCGACACGATCCCCGTCAGAGAGCGCGGTAATTCCTGTATTACATTACAAACCACGGAAATGGTTCCTTGGGTGAAAAGTACGTTCAAATTGAGCTACTGATATATTCTAGAAATACAAAAATCAATTGCCAATCCTAATTTAGTCAAATGCGACCGAGTACTTTGAGCGTGCTCTCATCCTTGGACCAGCCAAGTAGAACAGCACGGGAATCGCAATCATGATCAAGGAAAAGATTGCGAGAATTGTCGATCCCCATGCCACCGGGAACTTTTTCGTCGCCAAGTTATTGTACATGATTTTTCCAAACAAGGGGAACACCGACGCGATGACGGATCTGAACATGGCGTTACCAGCGAACACGGACGCCACATACATCCAGAAGGACATGCCCAAGTAGTTGAAGAGAGTCTGAAAGATTAAAAAGGCGCCACTGGCAAACATAGTGGCCCCGATCATGGGCACGATCCAGTGGATGCTGGCGCTCGACGTCCAGCTGAACAAAAAGACACCGGCGCACATGAGGATCGAGCCCGCAATAGCGAGCGGAATGAACACTTCGGGAGCGATATTGTCGCCTCTCAAGATCTTTTTCGTGAAAATGTGGTAGATGATGGGGATGTACGCACAGGCGGCAATGAGAATGCCGATAATAAGACTGAGGTAGGAGCAGCCCATCTCCACCAAGGTAAAGTGATGCACCTCCAAGAACACGATCGGGAACGCCTCGAACCAGAGGTACATTATCGAGTATACGAGGGCAATGTAGATATTGATCATGAGTACCACGGGCTCTCTCACCGAGACTTCGAGAGGCCGCCACAACGTGTCGATCATAATCTTGTTCCAGGTCAAACTTCTGTTCTCGATTTCCTCAGGAGTGGTCAAGTTCTCGTTACCGGTGATCTTGCGCAACCGCTTCGCTTTGCGGTACAACAAGGTTTTGTTGTATGACTCGGGAAGGGTGAAGCCCAACACCAAAAGGGTGGAGCCACTGATGATGACCATGAACCAGAAGGTCCATCTCCAGCCGCCGGCAACGGCCATGGCCGCGCCGATCAAGGGTCCTAGCGACGGACCGCACACGGCGCCCACCGACCAGGCCGCCAAGCCCACCGGACCGTATGCGGGGGGCAACACGTCGCACACGGAGGCACCACCCGTAGCCAAGCAGGGCGAAGCGAAAAAGCCGCTGATGAAACGCAAAATACAGAGACCAGCAATGTTTTTGGAGAGGGCGGTGGGGATCTGCAAGATGAAGAATATGAACAAGGTGATGATGTAGATTGATGTTCTGCCGAAAACGATGTTCTCCGACATGGGAGAGAAGACCATTGGGCCGAGCCCATAGCCCGCGACGAATAGCGTCAACGGAAGACTGGCCACGACGTACCCTATTTCGAACTCCTTCATCAATTCGTCGATTGCCGGAGTGTAGATGGCCAGGGCCATGTATACCGACGTGGTCAAGAAGGCGATTTCAAAGACAAAGAAGCACTTTTTGGGGAGGGGCCAATTATATGGGTTCTCCGGGTCATCGTCGCCCTCCCATGTGACATGTATGGCGTCGCTCGACTTTGAGGAAGCGGCACTGGACTCTAGGGCCGACTTTTCGCTGTCTGATCGGGCGGACTCGGAGCCGGCCAAGTATTTTTCGGGAACAATGTAGTCGGGCCGTTCTTCGGGGTACGTGAAGATTTTCTGGCCCGACAAGTGGTAGGCCATTCGGCCCCAGAAGCTGTCTCTTATAAAGTTTGACATTGGTTATTGTGGTGCGTCGATGCAACTTGAAAAATGTGGGTTGTGTAGGGTGTGCCGGGTGGCCATCATATTTATATGAGATTCCGAATACGCCACCAATTTCTCAGCAATGTTGGGGAAATTCACACCTTGTGACAAGGAGGGCCTCGTGAAATTTGCATATCAGCGATTTATAAGCGAGCCCTAATTCCGCGCAGGCTGACGCCGATCGGGATAAGACTGCTTCGGCCAGAAAATATTGCAAACGTCACCCCAAAGATGACAAATTTCTTGCCTATATGCCAGAACGTAAACCCGAAAGGTGTGCCGCTTGAGGCAGGGCGTCTGTGAAACGCTATTTTAGCGACACTTTTGTGGCGTTTGGTGCTATGTAAACCGCCTTGCTTCCCTGTGCATTAGTAAGGCGCTCTCGTAAAAGATGAACGCGCGATAACTGCGCAGCGTAAGGGAATTGTTGCAACGCACCCGCCGAACCACGTCGTTTGCAGGCGAAGAGCTGCATCAAAGCGAAAGGCAATCGAAGGAGGGAACGTGGTTTGTTTGAGATTGTTTGGGATCAAGCCCCAATTTTTATCGCCGAATTCACTCAATAATAGCGGAAAGCGCAACCATGAAACTTTTTAATTAGGGGACACTGCCGTCGCAAGGGGCTCGCCCTCACGTGCGATGACAGCGGTGTTGACGACCTCCTCGCACCACGCCAGATTTGACGAGCCATTATGCTGAACCCCTATAATGCAAGTGAAACGAGGCACTGGAGACATCCCTTTGCCACCACTACTTTCAGCAGGACGCCTCGGTAATAGGCCAATGTTGCACTGGAAACCGATGAAATTTATTGTGCATTGTGATATTTACAAAGCCGAGAGAATTTTTTGGCCTTTTAAAAGACCCGATTCTTCGGTAAGCATGTCAATGTTGGATGAAATCAGGACGGGATCGGTCAATGCATCCGTACACGTTTCTCAAACCTGCTGAGCTCGGTGAATGTAAAAAAATCCATAGAAATCGTCAGGGAGAAGGGAATCGGCCAGAGATGAACGAGTCACGCCCTTTCTTCCCCGCAGCGAATAGTGACTCCGGGACTCCACGGAACCCCTCGCCACGCCGATAGCAGTAGGTCGCAAGACCCTCACAGCGCTGAGCGTGCAGGGCGCCGAAAAAAAAGCCTAGATTTCCCGATGCGGTCTATTACTATTTTCGGAAGGCGCGATCGGCTCGTAAATCAAGAATCGGCCAGGCACACGCTCCGCAATTCTATTATCGGCCGAACTCAACTCTGGCCACACATGCAATCTCAGTTGTCTGATGCTGCCCTGGAGGGTCCGGCGCTGAATGCATCCGGCGTCAAAGCCTTGCTGCCCGGCGACGAGATCAATGAACTCTCCTCGAAGCTCATGGCCGCCTTGGAGATGCTGCGCACCTATGAGCAAGCGAACCACGCGTTGCACAAGGAGCTTCAGCAGGCAAAGTCCGCCAAAGAAACACTAGAAGCCAGGCAACAGCACCACGACACGCTCAAGGAGAAGCTTGCGACGATGGAAGAAACCCTCACGCAGACGTTGGAACAGAAACGTGTTGCCGAAGCCAGCAACGCAAAACTAGCCGCAGAGGTGGAGGACTTGACGGCTTCGCTATTCAGCGAAGCGCACCAGATGGTTAATGATGCGTCCCAGGAAACCTACAACTTTAAAAAGAAGAACTTGCTCTTGTATGGGGAGTTGGAGGAGAAGAATACGATAATTGAGAATCTCGAGGAACAGCTACGCAACTTGAAGAAGATGTTTGTCAAGCTAGAGGACGAGCAGGTGCATTTGCGGGCCAATGCAGAGATTGCCAGCATCACTCCGTCCCATGAGCTCGACATGCTGCCGTCCTCGCACCTGAACCGCCATCTGCTCCCTCCTGACTCGTCATCTCTCTTTGAGGGGAAACCGCAGCGGGTACGGCCCGTCAGCCATGCGGCCTCCTTCACTCTGGGAATCGTCTCAAACTATGAGTCGTCCGTCGTCCAACGCCAGTTGGCCGCACCCATCTTCTCGCCGATCGTTAATGCAATCCGCCTAGATCTAGCCAACTATAATGCAGAATTTAAGGGGTTCATCTACGCCCTTATCAAGCCCGACTTCCAGTTCGAGCTCAACAACTTGAAGAAGCTCCGCTACTTTAAGCTGGTGTGGCTCGAGGACTTGGAGCAGACGTTCAAGGTCATTCCCAACATCCCGACCGGAACATCGCTCAAGGACCGGTGGCAGAACAGCGGCAAGGGTTTCTGGAACTTGATCGCAGAGGGCAAGGCCATCATCGAACCGGTCAAGGGCGTCAACGAGAGCTTCAAGGCCGCGTACCGCGGCCAGGGCGCCAAGGGCGCGCCCGTGGCGATCGACTGTCCCTGCAGTCTCTGCGGCGAAAGCCGGAACGACAAGCTCGAGCACTCGCGTCTATACTTTCTCAAGCTCTTGGGCGAGAAGCCCCATACCGGGTCCGGCACCAATACCAGCAGCTCTCCCTCATCGTCTGCATCCATTCCATCTTCAAGCTCCGTGACGGACATTGATAAGATTTCCCGCGAAACGGTCGAGGAGCTGCAATGGGTGCGGGCCGAGCTCCCACTATGCAACTACTGCCTCGTCAAGCTCCGCAATATCTGCGAGTTCTTTGCAAAGCTCCGTCTCGTGCATCAGAACATCTACAAATTGAGGCCACGCAGCGTTTTCGACGAATACGCCCAGTCCCTGGGGTCGGGAATCGCGCAGTTCAAGTTGGGGAATGCGGCGAGGGCCAATGCGTCCAACCCGGAGTTGGCGCTGACCCTGGACCAGCACAGACGGCACAGTCACGATACGGTGGCCTCGGAGCCCGAAAAAGTGCCCGCGAGCACAGAGTCCAGCCCTGATTCGCGCGACGAAGAAGCAAAGCTCATACGGCTCTACATATTGCTCAGCCAGATCCGCTGCCGGATATTCTGGAGCCGGATCGGGTTCTGGGATTCTGGAAACTGCACGGTGGAGCAGAACTTCAACTTGATGCACCATGAGACTTTCAAGCACATGGTGAACATACCCGACTCAACACACGTTTTGAGCCAGGATAGTGTTGAGGCGCATACAGAGCTGGACACTGCCGAAAAGAGTGTGGGTGACGACATGAATGGCGGCGAGACGGGCGAGCTTCTGGGCGATGTGAGCACAGAGCAGGAAAAGAGCCGGTCCCTTGAAGAAGAACCATATGTGGATTCAACCCTCGGCAAGTTATCGGGGGTCAATCCCGAGTCTACAGAAGTAATAACAGAGTCAGGGCCTACAAAAGAAATTTCAGAGCCAGGGCCTACAGAAGTCACGTCAGAGTCAGGGCCTACAGAAGTAAAGACAGAGCCCCGAGAGCGCAGAAGAAGCTCGAAGGAGTCGAAAGAGTCTGCCGAGCCTAGACAAGAGACACTGGGGCCGAGCGCGGGGCCGCTGCCGAAAAAGGTGGGACGCAAACAGTCAAAGTCCAAGAAACATAAGCAAAAATTCGAGAGTGACTTGGACGAGACGATGCAAATGATCCAAGAGGGAATGAAGGGCTAAGGATGTGTTCGCACAGTGATAATAGCCTTTAATTTGGAAGCAAGAGAACACCAGAAAGAGACAATGTATAAAGTTACTCAAAGTCTTGCTGATGAGTTTGTCTAGTGGACTGCAAAAGGCGGTCAAAATGTGTTTCCCGGCATTGGAATCCAGGGTCTGGGGCGAGACATGCAGTTGACTAATGGACGACATACATGTTTTCATTTCTATAATACAGTTATACAAGGTCGAAATATTTGTGGGATGAAGACTGCGTACGTGTCTGTTCAACGTAGCTCGAGTTTATATGTCAAGAGCCTCTTGAACGCATGACTAGTGTCGCCAAGAATAGAATCAATTGCCCCAATGTTCGGCGCGACTCCACTATTGTGAGAATCCCGCAATCGGCAGTCCCAATGCGGCAAAATTGCCCGTGTGGGTGGCCTGGAAAATCCCACCGCTTCCGATCTCTATTACCACATCCTATATATGGCCCATTATAATACGATACCGGAATTGTCAGTTTTCCGCCACAAGAGAGCGCGGATAATCTAGGCGAATCATCGCCGTACGAAGCCCTGTCCCGACAAAGAGTCAAAGCACACGCGCACCAGGACGCGTCCCATGACTACCGCTGGTCTTTCTGAACACTGCCACAGCGATCCTGTGGTCTCCAAAACGATGCGCCACTATTTGTGGGACCACTCGCGAGGGGCTGTATGTGCCTGCCGGAGTCAGAAGATGCTGTGCTGTTATTGTTGCGATAACGGTCTTTATTCCTCCAATAGGCTTCATCACTCCTCATCACGTGTCACGCTATACACCACACGCCAAGTGACAGGCCGGTATTGTTCCATGCGGGATCTCGTACTGCACGGTGGCCCTAGGGGTAAAAATAATCGTTGTTCACGGCGGCATGGATGATGGGCACGATACCGTTTAGCATAAAAGCTGCCAGCCCCCCGTTGGCCATGCGCGTGGCGCGCAGAGTGTAGTATTCGCTATTTGGGCTTTGCAATTGCCAATTCGGGCTTGCCAATTGACTTGTACCCCCCTGATTCCAGCCTACTGGGTCAGTATCCGTTACGATAATCGACCAACGACCAAGACCTCGTGCAAGTGGGCCACCAATTCCAATTCCCCATGAAACCAGCTTCTGATGGCGAAAAGCCAACGATCTTACAGTCTCTGGAACTGTATGTACCCAGCGAAGCGCATTCCCCGCACTCCCGATTCCAAAAGTTCAAGGATTCCTTCAAGCGAGCCATTCCTACGGAGGAAAACAAAACCGGATTCGCGAAATGCATCACAAAACGACATTTGCGCACGACAGCACTCAGCACAGGCCTCGGCACCGGCTTGCTCGTGGCGTCGGGCCAAAAGTTGAAGGCCGCCGGGCCTGGCGGGGTCTTGGTGGCGTATGCCATCACCGGCTATCTCATGATGGTCCCCACCATAAACTCTGCCAGCGAATTGAGTGTTGCATACCCGGGTTTGACGGGCGGGTTCCAGTCATGGTACGCCAAGTTTATCGACGACAGCTACGGTTTCGCGTTGGGCTGGAACTACGCCACCCAGTGGATCTGCGTGATGGCCCTCGAGTTGGTGGTCGCGGCAATCACGATGAAGTTCTGGACGACGTCGGTGAACCCGGACGTGTTTGTGGCGGTGTTTTTTCTCATCGTGGTGTTTATCAACTGGTGTGGCGCGCTCGCGTATGCCGAAGTCGAATTCACCATGAATTCGTGCAAAGTGGTCATGCTCTCCGGGTTCATTATTTTCGGCTTGTGCGTGGACTTGGGCGCGTCGCCATCCGGATTCATTGGGGGCCAGTACTGGCGGGATCCCAGCGCCTTCACCACCTTCAAAGGTCTCGCCACAGTCTTCGTGGCCAGTTCCTTTTCCTTGGGCGGGTCCGAGTTTATATCGTTGCTGGCGGCAGAGACCGGCGGCAACGTCCGTCAAGCGATCCGTGCCGCGTCGAAACTCGTCTTTTTCAAAATAACCGTCTTGTTTGTGGGGTCGCTTGCGATTGTGGGGTTGCTCGTTCCCCGGACCAGTGAGCTCTTGTTGAGCGCGAACGGCAACTCCAGGAACGCGTCGCCCTACGTCATTGCGGCACAAATGCACGGGATCAAGGTGTTGCCCCACATTATCAACGCGGTCATACTAATGTCTGTCGCATCAGTGGCGTCTGCTGCGTGTTACTGCTCGCCGCGATTGATCCAGTCGCTTGCGGAACAGGGATTCGCGTGGCGATGGCTAAACTATGTCGATCGGGCCGGCCGGCCCTTGCGGGCGCAGCTAGTGGTCACCACCGTCAGCCTCTTTGCATTTGTGGGCGCGTACAAGAAGCAGGGCGAGGTGTTCAACTGGTTGCTTTCACTCTCGGCTCTATCCTTTGTGCTGGTATGGCTCACAATTTCCATCTGCCACTTGCGATTCCGGGCCGCTTTGAAATACCACAGCATTCCGTTGCTGTCGCTCGCGTACCTCTCCCCCACCGGCGTGATCGGGTCATGGATGTCGATCTGCATCAACATGTTGATCTTGATTGCGCAGTTCTGGGTGGCTCTTTTCCCCATGGGCGCCCATAGGGCGAGCGCGTCCGACTTTTTCCAGGGATACTTGGGTTTTGTGATTATGATCTTGTTCTACATTGCACACAAGGTCTACTATCGCAACTGGCGGCTCTTTAAGCCGCTCAGCGAAATCGACATCAACAAGGACCGCGTGATTTGCGACCCGGAAATCTTGGATTTGGAGAGGATGGAGGAGCAAGAGCGGTACCAAAAGGCCGCGTTCTGGAAGAAGGCCTACATCTCTCTCTTTGATTAGCAAACCGGGAGAAGGCGTACATCTCTCTCTTTGATTAGCAAACCGGGAGAAGGCCTACATCTCTCTCTTTGATTAGCAAACCGGGAGAAGGCCTACATCTCTCTCTCTGATTAGCAAACCGGGAAGAAGGCCTACGTAGTTTGCCTGGGAAATCCTCCTCCACAATAATGCTGCTGGCGAAGGAAAAAAGCTAGAGATGCGAGTGTAGTTTGTAGATATATGGATCACTAAACAAACACGGCCCCGCGTTGTCAGGGGGGTTGCCTAGTCTCGTCAAGCGCGTCTCGACTTCTATTTTTGGAACTGTCTCACAAGAGTGGAGAAAAAAAGGCCCACCGTGCCGCGGTCTCATCCACTGCGGTTGCCTCATCACCGCCCCAAACCGCTCCACGTGACCTATTTTTTTCTTCTGGAGATTTCGGCGGGAGCCCCGCGGGCTCGAGTCGGCGCTGGCGCCTGAAGTTGACCGGCACGAACAAGGTATCTAGAGGCCGCCGTCTGCGTAGCGAGCGTTCATACCATCAGCAAGGTGCCTCTGCGACTGCGGATCCGACTGCGTGCTGCCTACTGCATCGCTCCAATTGAGCCCGCTCCCCGTTCTTTTCCAGCATACCGCATTTCAGCTGGCCAATCTGCGTTTCACCCTGAAATTGCCCCACCTCTTTGGAGCTCTCACACCATCCTACGCGCTAGACCATGAACTCTAGAGACTCGGATATACCCCCTCGCTCCCCGACATTCAGAAGCTTCCAGCAGGATTCCAGTATGCCCCCCAACCGGGATTCAGAAAACTTTGATCCCGACTTTCCCCCGGAAAAGAAGAGCTTTCGAAGATCCACAAGCTCCGTCTTTAGCTTTCGCCGTTCCAAGGACTCCTCCAACAAACTGCACGAGTCCTACAACGACCCGCTCTTTTACGACGGTTCCAGCATCCAAAGCGACGGGCACAAGAGCGTTCACAGTGAGGGCTACAAGACCCTCCACAGCGATGCGCCTCTGCACGAGTCCATCCACTCCTATCTGGAAAACGCCCACACAGAACTGCCCTCCCTGGATAACCTCTCGCTCCGTCTGCTGTCGTCTCGGAAACACAACCAGTCAAACTTGAAAAAGGCTAATGGTGACCCGCTGAGCGGTCCAAACTTTGCCAGCAACGCTTCTCTCCGAAGCTCGGCCCATTCGAGGCAAGCTTCGGCATACAGCCTTCCCACTATCTCCCGACCCTATGATTCAACTTCAAATCTCAATACTTCCCAGCAGTACATTCAGTTGCCCGGGATAGGTGCCCTCCCAGAGCTGCCCCTGTCGTCTCATTTCTTCCGGAAATCTCAGAACGCCGACAAGGACGCTTCGTCGAGTATACGAACTAGAAAGGGCAGCGTGGTAATCTCTCGTCCCTCCGCCGCCCCGTCAAACGACTCGTTCCGTAACCTTGAAAAGCCACTCTCAGCTTTCGAGGTTGATCGCCAGTTCAAGGAGCTTCTAGAGAGAAGAGGAGGCAAATCCTTCCCCAAGGCTCAGATCCAGGAAATGCTAAATTACTCCACCAACAAAAAATGGATGATGATCAGCCAAGACATTTTGACAGAACAACACCGTACCAAACAAGTTTCCAGTACTAGGGAAGCCAACACAGCCATGCCCGAATTCTACACCCAGAAGCTCTTGTCAAAGACCATCACATCACGCGGCTTGGAAAACTTGTGGGTCTCGCTCCGCACGGAGCCGGTCGACTGGGTAAAGGCCTTCATCTACAGCTGCCAGGGCGACTTGGTTCTAAGCTCATACTTGATCAAAGTCCAGGACGAGATTCGTGCCCGTGAAGCGTGGGATATCTCCGATGACGTGTTTGACCGCGAATTCAATACCCTAAAGGCACTAAAGTGCATGATGAACCAAAAGTTGGGAGCGGAACGCATAAAAAACGAAGACAACTTGTACGTTACTGCCGTGTCGGGCTCGCTCTTGTCTCCTCGCTTGATCACCCGCAGGATTGCCGCAGAAACTTTGACCTTCACCATCGCGTATTACAGCCTGAAGGGCGTAGACTCCAGCCGCAGCAAGTACAAGCTGGTGCTTGCCGCGCTAGATAGTATGCTCTCGAAACCATACTTTGAGTTGGATGTGGTGGACGAAGTCGGCGCCGTTACGCCGGGGACCACGGCCGCCGAGACGAAGCGGCTCGTTCGGAGAGACCCAGCGGCCGAGCCCCTCAAACGCTTTGAGTTGTGGCTCCGTCTCATTGGCAAAGCTCTAGATGGCAAGGGCAAATACGCCAACTCGCTCGTGGGCGCATCAGAAGAGTTTCGGTCGATGCACGCGGGCTCTCAAATTACTGGTGGCGGCGAAAACCTGCTCTTTGAATACTGTCTCGGTATCATGCTTTTGATCAACACCATCATTGAATACAGTCAAGATATTAAGGTGCGGTTCCACCTACGTGCTCAGTTCGATGCGGCAGGTATAGACCCTCTCGTGGAGCGCATGAAGTCGTTGGATATGGACACCTTGAACCAGCAATGCCGAAAGTACTATGAAATGGCAGAAGCTGATGAATCTGAGCTCCGGGCCCGTGAAAGTCTCGACCAAAATCTCGACTTTCATGATCCGGTCAACATCATCTCCTCCTTGTGGAACACCAGCAACAACGAGGAGGCGAAACAGTACTTGCTCAGT